>JAFFST010050079.1:242583-259340 GCA_022414735.1 Noturus placidus | reverse complement strand
TTTAGAAGAGGGTTCCTTCTGGGACGACAGCCATGCAGACCAATTTGATGCAGTGTGCGGCGTATGGTCTGAGCACTGATAGGCTGACCCCCCCACCCCTTCAACCTCTGCAGCAATGCTGGCACCACTCATACGTCTATTTCCCAAACACAACCTCTGGATATGACGCTGAGCACATGCACTAAACTTCTTTGGTGAACCATGGCGAGGCCTGTTCTGAGTGGAATCTGTCCTGTTAAACCGCTGTATGGTCTTGGTCACTGTGCTGCAGCTCAGTGTCAGGGTCTTGGCAATCTTCTTATAGCCTAGTACATCTTTATGTAGAGCAATAATTCTTTTTTTTTTCAGATCCTCAGAGAGTTCTTTGTCATGAGGTGCCATGTTGAACTTCCAGTGACCAGTATGAGTGAGTGTGAGAGCAATGACACCAAATTTAACCCACCTGCTCCCCATTCACACCTGAGACCTTGTAACACTAACAAGTCACATGGCACCGTGGAGGGAAAATGGCTAATTGTGCCCAATTTGGACATTTTCACTTAGGGGTGTACTCACTTTTGTTGCCAGCGGTTTAGACATTAATGGCTGTGTGTTGAGTTATGTTGAGGGGACAGTAAATTTACACTGTTACACAAGCTGTACACTCACTACTTTACATTGTAGCACAGTGTCATTTCTTCAGTGTTGTCACATGAAAAGATATCATCAAATATTTACAAAAGTGTGAGTGGTGTACTCACTTTTGTGAGATACTGTATGTAGGACTTACAACGTTTTACTTGACTTTTTCTGCTAAATAAACAATGAACAGAAATAACACTAAGAAATGAAAACAGGTAGAGGACTGAAAGTACAGTTTAAAAAAAATCTAAAACCCTAACAGCCAAAAAGGAACAACACGATGCTAATTAAACCTAAACAATAGCTTTGTAATCAATTAGGAAAATAAAAATAAAACAGAATTAATTTTAAAGAACGTATAAACAAAGGGACCTGCTGAGGCTCAGTGAAAAAGGTGTCCCGTCCCTTTAAGAGAGTGGGTCCTGCTCTACACACCGGCGCTGGAAATGGGCGCTCTGTGGAACTGATCTGGAATGCTTCAGAGCTTGTTTGGACTCAATGCTGAATCCCTTGTAGGACAAAACAGAGTAACTTCCTGAAGAACGAGGATTGGGACTATGAAGCATTTTACGGTAGCTAACAATGGAAAACAGAGACGTGACTTGTCATCTTTTGGGGATTTATTTGTGTCAGTAAATGGTTAGCTAGCCAGCTAACGACTAGCGCGCTTCCGACAGCTTGGCTAACTATGCGAAAGCTCTTTAGCTGGTTTGCTAACATTATATAATTGACATGGCAACATTCTGAAATGTATAGATTCTAAACGCTGATGCACTACAGCTACCATGTCTTCTGCGGTTTATTGATTACAGATAGAAGCAAATCCACTAACTCGCTAGTTAAATGTGTTTGCTATCTGGATATTCTGGTCAGTGTTTCTAACACTAATGTTATTGTGTCATTTCCACGAGTCGCTAAAAGAGACGGGTTGGGTAGCTCGCTTAGGAACAGAAAGCCTTCTGAATCCGTGTAGCTTGTTGTTCAGGTCGATTAATAGTAGGATTTCCCCTGATGACACATTGACAGTTGATGTATACAGGCTCTTGTTAAAGGCAGGTAGTAAACCATCCAGCAAGTTATAACTGGGATCTGCCTAGATAAGTAACCTGCTGCTTTGGTTAAGTGATTATCTGTGGTTATTCTGACTGTATGCTATAGATACTGTTCCATTGTACAGTGGATTTTACTATAGATTAAACTTTCTTTCATTGTTTCCACAGGGTTAAACAAAGCATATTCCTTCCCTAGGATGGACAATTACTTCAAAGCTGCTGTATGTGACTTGGACAAACTCTTGGATGACTTTGAATTAAACACAGGTTAGAAGATTTGGCTCGTGTACAGTTTATACTGTAGCCTCATGTGAAATAGAGAAGCTTGCAATTTCTTCCCTATTCGTTTCTATTCAAGACACAGCTATACGCCCCGCTAATTTTGTACTAACCGTCTACTATTAATAGCTTATGAAATGGGGGACAAAAACAAAACAAGGAATCTTAAATCATTCCTCCATGTAGAATATGGTTTGTGATGGGCTAATTTCCAGCGGTATGTCTAATTAAAGGAAAACACTACTGCGAAACACATGTTGACGTATGAGCGAGATATTTGCAATGAACTTGGAGATTCTGATGCGAATTAGTTGGTCAGTACTGTATTTTTGTAATTCTTGTGAGAAGCTTGTGGTTGTGTGCTGCGCTTACACCGCAGGGGGAAAATAACTAGCAACATTCAATATCATGTTCATAAGAAATCCAGAAGAGAAACAGGAGATGCCAACACTGAAAGTTCCAGAGACTCGGCTCAGCTAGATGATGATTTACAAGATGAAGTGAAACCATCTGTCAGCTGACATGCAGAGATACTGATCTTCCTCAAAACCAAGCTTCACTTATGAGTATGGATGTCACTATACCAAAAATCTAGTAGTCGGAACCGATACCACCAAAAGTACACGATACTCGATACCAAAGTTGATACCACAGTGTGGTTTTAAAAAAATACATTGAAAACTCTTCTGGTGGACATCCATCTCAGGTTAATACTGGTTAATACTGGCAAGGGGGGGGGGTATTTTAGTTATCAAACACTCTGACAATGACTAATACAACAGTGGAGGCTACAGTGTACTCCAAAACATGCGTATGTGCACACACACTTTATAGTCAGAATGCAAGCATTCGTTTAAATTCACTGATTTGATGGCAGGCCAAAATGATTTATTAAAAGCATGAACATTTGAATAATTAGTAGTGACATTAGGCTACATTTAGCTGACAGGACACGGGCTGAATGGCGATGCATGGTGGACCATTAGGAGGTAGTTTATAACATTGCTATGTGTTGGCGTCATTAACAAATAACTGGCTATCCCAAACATTAGCGTTAGCTGGTTTCATGGCCACAATGCCAGCTGCCTAAAACAAACATATTATGGGGCCTTTCAGGTGCTTTGCCAAATTCCAAGTGTTTCCTCGTTTTAATTGAACGATTGCATCGGTTATGCACCAGCTTCAGAGCATCAATTATGTTTGTTGTCATCCACCTCAAATGCGAAGTATTTCCATATTCCAAAGCCTCTTTCCTCTCAGCGAGTCGGGGCGGAGCTAAACTGGTCATCACCTTCTGTAGTTTTTTTCTCCTGTTCTTGTAGGTGTTCTTCTTCTTCTTTAACACTTGTGGACCGATAAAACACTTGCACGTATTTTCTGCCCCAATCAGTTCTGGAAGAATTGCAACCACGGTACCTTCATTACCAACGGTACATACACTACTCCAGAATAGCAAGTACCGTCACGTTTTTAAGAATGTTGGCACCGACTTGATACCGAAGTATCCGTTCTCATGACATCCCTACTTATGAGTGAGGCTTCACTCATAATACAGAATTAAAAACGCAGTAGCTCAACTGATCAACAGATTAGGAACTAGTCTTCATCAGAGTGGTTTAAAAGTCTGTTATTTATTTTTATGTTTTTACTTAAAATAAATTTTGAGGAAAGCTGTAATGAGAGAGCTGGTATTCTTAATGCAGACTTATTTGATCTATCTATGAAAATACAAGTATCAGATTGGACTCTCTATACTCACCAGATAATCATTATTAAAGTACTTGGATTGGGGGCAAAATAACGCCTCCAATCAAGCTTAAACACCTGATCACATCTATTTCAGTTGAGCTTGGCTTTCAGTAAACTCAGGTGTGGCTACTGCTTGGTTGGAATGAAAACCTGCATCCACACCTGCCATTTCTGGATAAGATTGCACACCCCTGCATTAACCAAAGTGAAATATTGATACAAGAAGAACTTCATTTAGATAGATAGATAGATACTTTATTGATCCCCCAGGGGGAAATTCGAGGTCTTTATTTATATCAATAAAATAAGTTTAAACCAAGGTCAACTTAGAATTTCATTACAAAATAAATTTTAGACCTCACTGAAGATCACATTAATTATAAAGATTAAAGTGCAAGTCGATTAGGGTGAACGACCTTTAAATATGTTATTGTAAAGTAAGAGATGTGGATATGCTTTGGATTATTTTTCCTACTTGGAGATCAATAGCAGAGTTTTAGCTTCTGGACAGAAACAGAGCACCTTTCCTGTAAATGTTCCAAACCATGACAAAGTCCTTGAAACCGTTTATCCTAACATCTTAGCAAGAGTCCCAGGCCCTTTATCTTTTTTTGTTGTTGTTGCTGCTTATTTAAAAAAAAAAAAGCACAATAGATGCTATAGTAACCCGTTGCATCTTTTATTTATTTATTTTTTAAATGATGACATATGGTTACACAGTAATTCATATTATAAACTAAGTCTTTTCTCTCTTTCCAGAGGAGGCTGAGAACACGTCTACGACATTCACAAATTCTGCATGCCAGGATCCAACCCTCTACTCCCAGTGCTTTGTACCTGAACCATCTCCAGTGTCACAAACGCTCCCTGATGTTAATTCCCTGCATTATGGTCCAACTGCACCCATTAGTGCCCCTGACCAAAGAGATCTAGATACAAAAGGGAGGGTGTTGACTGGTGTTGACCTCTTATCCTCTGTTGACCGCAGAGCTTCCAAAAGCTTGACTCCTCCTTGTCCAGATAGATCTTTGAAACCTATATGCGACCTTGTTAATGATACAGGATCGGCTAGTCTCCCACATACAAACAGTCATGATGCCTTCAAAGAGTTAGAGGTTGCTGAGAAACAGCTTGAGGAGGAACTACTGGTAGATTTTGATAGTCCATCTGTATTATATTCAGAGAACGTGTTTAAGCCCGGACATGATGACTTACAGGGACTCGAAGCTGGTGGACACTTTGATGGTCCCTCAAACTGTTTTAGTTTGCTTGATGTTATATTGCCAGCAGCTGTGGAGAGGACTGCTGAACCTCAGAATATTTCAAATGACTTCGAGCCTTTAGATAATAATAAAGTTGAGGTGCCTCAAAGTAGCTGTCCAGAAGTGTCTAATTCATCTGAACTCCAAAGCAATTCCCAGTGCACTTTAGAACCTGAAATAACCCCCAATAGCCTAATTTCTTCAAGTGTAACAGAGGAGGTCACAACAACTAATGTCAGTACAAGTCTGCCTAATGTACCAGATGAGGAATACTCTGTGAACAGTGGTGATGAGGACCATGAAATTACCACAGCCATTCCCACCAGTGAAGGAGAATCTTCTCCACCCTGCCTCCCCATGACTGTATCCATGTGTGGATCTCTTGTGGCCTCTTTAGATCAGGAGATGATGGCAGTTGAAACCAAAGACAGCACAGAAATCCCTCCTTCTGAATCAAATAAGATCACAGTCACTGAAGAGACTGAGAACTTAATTGTTCCATCTGCAGAAGCTGAGGCATCCCTATGTCTTAGCCAGCCAGATTCCTCACCTGAGGATGATCCTGAATTGGTTCAAATAATGTCAAACACAGAAGGGTCAACAACTCTTATGACTTCTCTCTGTAACAGAACATTTGAGTGTAGCTTATCTCTTTCAGAGAATCTCATCTCTAGAGATTCGCCTGAGAGTAGCCAAGCTCCCAGCAATGCGCAGAGCCCTGATTACCCAACAGAGTTTGATTTTTCCAGTGATTACCTTCCTGAAAGTGAGCAAAATATGATGATAGTAACTGATGAAGAACTAGATGCTTATCTGATGGGTGAGGCACAGAGAAACAATTCTGAGATATCAGCTGAGAAATTTGTGGATGAAGGCTTTTCAGAATTTAATGGGGATTTAGAGGGAGAGATACGAAGCTGCCCTGTTGATTCATTTGCCTCACCTGAAAGTGACAGATCTCTTCGGTTTTTAGATGAGGGTGAAGGTTCCAATGTTTCTTCCTCGTCTCAGGAGAGTAGCCCCTTGAAACCAGACACCATGCAAACGGATAATATGGAGGATATGCCGAATTTGACTGATATTCAGTCAGTCTGCAGTACAAACCAGTCGCCATGTTACGGTGGAGCCCGACCAAAGTGGCTATCCAGCCAAAGCGTAAGACCATTTCTACCACAAGAGAGCCAGAATAGCCAATCTGAGGAGAATGTATCAAGTTCTGAGGAGGAGAACATCTCTCCTGTAACTCCCATAGTGAGGCCAGCTTCCAACCACAGCGACAGTAACTTTGAAACTACCAGTCATAGTGACAGCTGTGAACACATTTATGGCCATGAAGAGCTTTCGGAGCCACCTCCTTACCCAGTAGAGATTTCTGGCGAAGCAGTTGATCAGTCAGGAGCAGAGGATGGAGGCCTTGGCTGGAGGCAGCCACCCTGGGTCCCTGATTCTGAGGCACCTAACTGCATGAAATGTGGGCAAAAGTTCACCTTTACCAAGAGGAGACATCACTGCAGAGCATGTGGCAAAGTAAGTCACTTTCTTGGCTCTATTGCTAAATAAAGTAATTAAATTAAACTGTCCAGTGATTGCTGTGGGGGATTGGGCTGGATTGAAGGGGAGTTAGAGGAGCTGGATCTAGTCCATGTTATTCTAACAGGGGGCAAAAGAAAGAAAGAAATTTGGTGCTAAACTCCTCTTCTGACCAAATGTGCTAATATGTATTTCTTCATTAGCAAGCTAAAAATGCAACACATTACCCTAGTTTAATTTAATATAAAATCCCAATTAAGACCATAGTTCCAGATACTATGATAAATGTTTGTCTATTAACCTAATAGTTTATTTATTTATTTTGCTGTGACCCACTTGACATTGGTATTGGTGTAATTAAAATGTATTTGACACCCCTGTTGGAAGAACAGAGTCAGATAGTGCATGTATTCTGCCACTAATAAATGCACACTGGTGACAAGTTTAAGGAAATACCTGGAGAAGAGTGTGGAGAAACATAATACAGTTGCAATCAAAATTATTCAACCCCTATTGTAAAAAAGTACAGATGTTCAACTGTTTGCAATGAACAAATCAAACAAAAGCAATTGAAATACTTCAACACATCGAATGCTTCAAGTTGTTTCCACAAATTCAAATGAAAATGCCTATAATGACTTCTATAGTTTAAAAATTATTCATCCCTCTGAATAGAATTTCTTACAAAAGAACAAATATACAAAACAGGTGTTGTCTCAAGCACACATGATTTAACTAAGCAAGAGCTTCATCAGTTGCACCAGGTGTGCTTGAGCTGGAACATATGAAATACCTGAATTGGCTAGGGGTAGAAAAAGGATGAAATACCTGGACGGGACAGATAAAAGAAGCGGTCAATGGCTGCAACCAGGTTTCTGAGAAGGCAGCAAGACTTGGTGGAAACAGGCACTGAGGTTTCAGTGAGTACATTAAGGCACGTACTAAACGCAGAGGGTTTTGATGCCAGAACTCCAAAACGTGCACCACTACTGACCCAAAAGCACAAGAAAAGTCACTCAAAATCATATAAATAAGCCACAGAAGTTTTGTGATTCTGTTCTGTGGAGCGATGAGACAAAACTGGAACTTTTCAGCACGATGGATCAGCAGTATGTCTGGAAGAAGATGAATGAAGAAAGAACACTCTGTCCACAGTCAAGCATGGTGGTGGCTTGGGGATGCTTTGCATCCTCTGGCACTGGAAACCTGCAGCGTGTGGAAGACGAGATGGATTCATTGAAGTATCGGGAAATCCTAGGAGACAACGTCATGCCATAAATTTATGAATTTATCCCTAATGAGCAAGCCAGAGGCAACAGTGGCAAGCAAAATCTCCCTGAGAGGATATGAGGATGAAACCTTGCGAGGAACCAGACGAAACATCCATCTACTCCATAGAGAGGGAAATTATTGTAGGGCTCCAGTGCATAAAGCCGTTGTTACAAAAATAGTACAGTGGTGCAGAAACCACTGGTCTATGGAGATGTGGAAAAGGTGCTCTGATCAGATGAGTCATCCTTCATCCTATTCTCCACAAGTGTAAAACTACAATCCCTACACACTTTAACGTTTTCCTTCCTGCAGCACATCTGATTCAACTGATCACCTAACAATTAAGCCCTTAATGAGGTAGGCCAGGTGTGTTGAAGGAAAATATCAGTGTGCAGAGCAGATTTATTACAAAAACTGAAGTAAGCCCGGCTTCAGTGGGGACGGTCACTATAAATCATTATACAGTTATTCTAACTGATCACCTTTATCCTGTGATGAAACATTTATGTCCTGATGGGGGTGGTCCTCCACAGGGCTCACTGAATGGTTCAATGAGGATTTCAATTATGTAAATCCTATGCAATGGCCTTCCTTATCAAAAGATCTCAATCCAGTTGAGCACTTTTGGAGCAAGTGGTTACACAGTGCCCTCCTACACCATTCGAACTGTTTTTTTTTTTTTTTCCATTCCTACAGTACAGTTCCAGATAATTGGAGAATTGATGTCAAGGCATTTTGAAGCTGTTCTGGTGGCTTGTGACTTTTATTTTTTCCTTAATTTGACAGTAGATGAGTCAGTGGGTATTACTTGTGGCATGTTTCTTGATCTTGTGACGCTGCTTGAATGTAAAGTTCTTAATATCGGAAACAATTTGTTTCCAGTGTTCTAAGCTTTTGCTGAATGATGTGTCTGGTTGTAGGTATATTGTGCCATCTGCTGCAATCGTAAATGCAAACTGAAATACTTGGAGAAAGAGGCCAGAGTTTGTGTCGTTTGCTATGAAACTATACACAGAGGTAAGTGCTTTTTGTTGTCCTCACCATTCACATTTAATGCTGTACAAGATTTGACAAAAAACTGCAAAACCTTGAACTTGTTCTTGGATTTGTGAAAGTTTGTTTATTTGAGTTGCAAGTAGCTCATGAAAATGTCCTCGAGCCTCAGGAAAATGGTGGCAGGTTATGAAGCATCTCATGTGATCCAATTTTATCTGCTGTTGTAAAAGTTGAATTTTGAGTGGGACATAAAACAGCAAAGTGGATTGTTTCTCATCAACTGATTGTTTGTAGCCACATATACTGCTTGTGAGAGAACTTTGGGATGCTGTGGATATGTTTACTGCCGGTTGTTACAGGTTTACTCTCAAAATCTGTCTTTCTTATTTTTACACAAGATACCCTTACATAAGGGAAGGAAATATAAATAATATAGAATATATTTTCCAAAGGAAACATAAAGAAATAATTCTTTTGTAGTAAGTCTATGATAAAAGAATCATGGTAAAAAAAGAGGTTTGTGGTCAGGGTCGTTGCTCAGCTGTGTGGCTGGATAATATTGGAGTCCCCATTAAAGGCAATAAGAGTGTCCATGAAACAAGTGATTTTTAAACTGTTCTCAGAGGCTATTTTCCCAGAGACTTTACAGTAGGCAGTAGTGTTCTTAAGTAGCCCCCAATGATATTAATATTCAGTAGATGGAAATAGATCTGGTATCCGGTTAATTGGCTCACTACAGGGACAGTTTCCCCCTATATGGTCAATTATGAGTTACTTGGTTTTTTTTTTCTATAAGATTTTATTCAATTGCATTGTTCATACAATAAATTTTCAAAATGTGCAGGGGTCTAAAGAATCTGTGTGACAAATACTAAACAAGCAAATGTTCAGCTCATAGGGATATGCAAAAAAATTGTTCACCTCCATTTTTTTCTGTCATTAAAATGAATTAAATCTCATTTTACCTAAACACACGTCGTCTTTTTCTAAATTTTTACTTTCTTAATTTTGTCTATCATGAATTCCTTAGTCATGGTGGTGTTGTGAGTAACATTGCCACCTCACAGCTTTTCTGCACTGAATCTGTGCAGAGATTCTGTGCATGTTCTCTCCACATGGGTTTCCTCTGAGTTCTCCGGTTTCCTCCTCCTACTGTCCAAAAAACATTGGGGTTACTACGATAGGCTTCGGGTCCACTGCAATCCTGACCAGGATTAAGCACTTACTGAAAAGGAGTGTAATGCTTAGTGAGTAAGGGCCCATTTGGCGTTGTACCTCATTTATTCCTCTGTGAAGATGTTTTTTGTTTTGTTTTGTTTTTTAAAAACATTTTTGCTAGATATCAGTGGTAGGAAAACATGACTACAGGTGGTAAAATGAAACTGAAATTAGGCGTATAATCAAATTATGATATTTCTTTATAAAATGTAAAGTTATTCTTAATACCTAAAACTATTTGTTTCGTGTTCTAATCTGTTGCTGACAAGTTCTGTGTAAATATAAAATAAAAAAAAAACTCTTTTAATCTATTCCTCCTCTCCAGGACAGTTCTAGCAGATATCTAATGTTCTTTACTGTTATTGTTTATTTATTTCATTGGCTAAAGCTCAGATTACTGTGTAGATGTATATTTCAATTAACAACTGAATTTAAAATGTACCAAAAGTCAGGAACATAGAAATAAGTGCAGTTCTTTCCTATGAACAAGCGAGTTATAGATTTGGTTTATTTCTTTCTTTTGATGCACTTGCTCCATCTACTGTTAGATTTTGATACTTAGTAGTTTGCAGATATTGTATTTGATCATGCTTTTGACACAGAACCTAAATATGAACCTAAAATATAGAGAAAGGAACATTTCAGAGGTAAAATACAGTAATGCTTCTGTATGTTATATTGGCTTTTTCTGCCTTTCAGTGGTTTGTATAGGAATACCTAATTTTATAAAACTGTAAAATCTACATAGCAAATACAAATGTATTTTGACTGATAGAATTTACACCAGTAGTTTTAAAAAAATGGCCAAAACATCCCCATCAGTATACATCATTTTGTGCGACTGAGACATAGTTAAGTGAAATTATATTATAAGATTCCTTTATCTAATGTCAAAACCATTATGTTCCCTATGTATGTAACATTTCACATTTGAAGTTTAGAGAGAATTGAAATTGTATGCCGATGTGGATGTTTATTTAGCCAAGGCAAAAGGTTTCCCCGTCACCCCAAGTCTTTAACACCCATCATGTACAGGTTCTGTCACTATCTACTGACATTTTTAGGTAACTCACAATTTGTTTAGTCTAATAAACTGTCAAGTGTAATACATGGCCAGCATTTTCCTACTAATAAAACAGCGAACTATTAAGTGTACAGAATACGTGCAGTATTACCTTAATATTTGCTTATTTAATGCTTAAATACAGTCAGGTCCATAAATATTGGGACATCAACACAATTCTAATCTTTTTTGGCTCTATACACCACCACAATGGAGTTGAAATGAAACGAACAAGATGTGCTTTAACTGCAGACTTTCAGCTTTAATTTGAGGGTATGTACATCCGAAACAGGTGAACGGTGTAGGAATTACAACATATGTGCCTTATATGTGCCTCCCACTTTTTAAGGGACCAAAGGTAATGGGACAGATTAACAAAAACATAAATCAAACTTTCACTTTTCAATACTTGGTTGCAAATCCTTTGCATTCAATTACAGCCTGAAGTCTGGAATGCATAAACATCACCAGACGCTGGGTTTCATCCCTGGTGATGCTCTGCCAGGCCTCTACTACAACTATCTTCAGTTCCTGCTTGTTCTTGGGGCATTTTCCCTTCAGTTTTGTCTTCAGCAAGTGAAATGCATGCGCAATCGGATTCAGGTCAGGTGATTGACTTGGCCATTGCATAACATTCCACTTCTTTCCCTTAAAAAACTCTTTGGTTGCTTTCGCAGTATGCTTCGGGTCATTGTCCATCTGCACTGTGAAGCGCCGTCCAATGAGTTCTGAAGCATTTGGCTGAATATGAGCAGATAATATTGCCCGAAACACTTCAGAATTCATCCTGCTGCTTTTGTCAGCAGTCACATCATCAATAAATACAAGAGAACCAGTTCCATTGGCAGCCATACATGCCCACGCCATGTCACTACCACCACCATACTTCACTGATGAAGTGGTGTGCTTTGGATCATGAGCAGTTCCTTTCCTTCTCCATACTCTTCTCTTCCCATCACTCTGGTACAAGTTGATCTTGGTCTCATCTGTCCATAGGATGTTGTTCCAGAAATGTGAAGGCTTTTTTAGATGTTGTTTGGCAAACTCTAATCTGGCCTTCCTGTTTTTGAGGCTCACCAATGGTTTACATCTTGTAGTGAACCCTCTGTATTCACTCTGGTGAAGTCTTCTCTTGATTGTTGACTTTGACACACATACACCTACCTCCTGCAGAGTGTTCTTGATCTGGCCAACTGTTGTGAAGGTTGTTTTCTTCACCAGGGAAAGTATTTTTTGGTCATCCACCACAGTTGTTTTCCGTGGTCTTCCGGGTCTTTTGGTGTTGCTGAGCTCACCGGTGCGTTCTTTCTTTTTAAGAATGTTCCAAACAGTTGATTTGGCCACACCTAATGTTTTTGCTATCTCTCTGATGGGTTTGTTTTGATTTTTCAGCCTAATGATGGCTTGATTCACTGATAGTGACAGCTCTTTGGATCTCATATTGAGAGTTGACAGCAACAGATTCCAAACGCAAATAGCACACTTGAAATGAACTCTGGACCTTTTATCTGCTCCTTGTAAATGGGATAATGAGGGAATAACACGCACCCGGCCATGGAACAGCTGAGCAGCCAATTGTCCCATTACCTTTGGTCCCTTAAAAAGTGGGAGGCACATATACAAACTGTTAGTAATTCCTACACCGTTCACCTGATTCGGATGTACATACCCTCAAATTAAAGCTGAAAGTCTGCAGTTAAAGCACATCTTGTTCGTTTCATTTCAACTCCATTGTGGTGGTGTATAGAGCCAAAAAAATTAGAATTGTGTCGATGTCCCAATATTTATGGACCTGACTGTATATACCTGCATGCTTAAAAATGTGTACTTGTGTTAACTGTCAATCGCACACTAGGGCTCTGTGGAGAAAAACGAGGACACTGTAACTTCATGCATCCGTTTCAACGAATTTGTTTTGGCATCTTGTAGATCCTGTACTTATTCATCTTCTACATGAAATGTTTTAATTATGTAAATTAATACACAATTAAGATACACGTATAGATATTAAAAAAACAATTCAGGAAATGTAAGAGGACCTACAGTAGCATATCCAGGTCACTACTGTACACACCATCAATCAAACTCTTGCACTTCAAAAATGCTTTGTGTGTGTATATAAAAGAGAGAACAGGTATATAAACAAAGAACCTAAACAAATACCTATTTGTATTTGCTAGAATGATTCCTTAATTTACATACAAGGACATTAGATGGGCCATTGATGGCTTCAATAAGGCATATGTTGTTATAGCCTGTGCTAATTTGTCAGTTTGCTAATTTGCTAACTGATACAAAGACTAGATTATGGTAAGCACAAACCTATTCCTCTTGGTTTGCCAGGAAACATTTTGTGTGCAATGAAAAATGTAGTAGTGAATGTTTGTTTGTTTTATGAGGTCTGGTGGAGTCTACAAAAAGGTTTCTGTCAGTGCAGGTCCATTTGCACATTAAAAAGAACATTTAATAACCAGTGTTGGCACGTGGGAGAGAGCAAGACAGAAAATCAGAGAGACTTATTTGCTGGGTGGTGCCTCTGGGCTCTAGATGTCCTTGGCTGTGTGTGGCATAGATCCACCTGGGATGCACAGTGCTCGCAGACTCTCTGCTTCAGCGTTGGGCAGAGATTCAGACACACACACGCACAAACACACACACATACACAGTCTCTCTCACCCTCCTCTTCAGCGTCAGGACAGGAAGGCATACGTCACCTCCCTCTGCTCCTTTCGGTCGTTTCTCAGTCCAGGACAGCCATTTAATATAGACTCGTCCATCTTAGCAGGCATTTGATGGCGAGAGGAAGGTGGGACTATGATTGTTATTGTGGAGGTTAGATCCGGGACAGAAAGGAGCACGGCATGATCGCATGAAAGTGGGCCACTCACCATCTGGAAAGAGACTCTGAGACGACAGAATGCCTGCTCTCTCTCTCTCTCTCGTCCTCAACCCTTGCTGAGTTCAGGCTGAAATGCTACAGGGAGATTGAACTGAACACGCGCACCATGACTAAGATGAAAGGAAATTCAGAGTTCTAGTTAAGGTAAGGTAAATTGCTAATCATATAAAATCCAAGCAGATTTATAAATACTATCTAGGCTTTATGACAAGTTCCTTGAAGTCTTGTCACTGGCAAAACGTCTTCCACCACTGCTTGTGCTCAGGACGGTCAGATTTAAAGATTGAAGGACATGCAGTGTGTCTGACATAGGTTTCCATCATCATCATCATGAGTCATTTGAGTGTCTTTGTTGTGTTGTGTTTTCTGTTTATACTGATGGTTTACGTGTTCATTCTCATCAGAACTGGTGCCAACGTGATCGAGTCGATGAGGTTCTATGATGCTTAATCAATATACCGCAAGGCGAGGCTTACTCAGCACTTTGGTTGGAGTCAGCAGCTATGAATGCCACCTCTGGCACTAGATCTCAAAAGCAACTTTTACTTACCTTAATGTATAATAACATGCCATGGTCTGCTATGGTTTTCCAGTTTAATGCACTGTCTGTAACTGTGTGTGTTTTGGTTAATTGTTTTGTTTAAAATATTTCTGTCAGTGGAATATCTATATTAAGCCATCTTTATTGTTATTAAGTTTATGGACCTGTTTATGGAATAGTTTATTGAATTCTGTTGGCATCAATACATATTAACCAATGTTGGCTCTGCTTTTTTAACCCAAATAATTAAACCAAGCATCATATGTACTTCCTGTACAGCAGTGTTGGGTAGCTTATTGCTGAAATGTAATCTGGTGCTGATAATAAACAACAATAAACAACAGCAATTGTAACCTGGCTGTAACCATTTTTTTTAGATTGCATTTTTTAGATAATAATCGTTTTTGGATCACTCATTGTAATGAAAATCATTAATAATGTTATGATGTATGTGGCTGTAGTCTTGTATGACTGAGCACCAGATGCGCTCTCTCTCTCTCTCTCACACACACACACACTCTCCCTACGTACCAAAAGACCTGAACGATGCCTTCGGAGGGCACTTTGAAGGGTTTATAGTCGAATCTTTATCGCCATGCTCTAAAGTCGGTCTAAACAGAGTTTTTGATTAAAAAAAAAAAAAAACTCTAAAAGTGTGTTCCAAATGACTATTATTTTTGAACCCCACAATTTTCAGCACTCCAAAGCTCTCTCAGTAGATGGTAAAAACTTCAAAGGGAATGTGATAATTTCAAAATGGAACGCATCCATTCTCTGTTGCTGTCTCTCTCTCTGTTGCTGTCTCTCTCGATCTTGCGGTCTCTCTTTCTCTTGCGGTCTCTCTCTCTTGCTGTCTCTCTCTCTCTTGCGGGCTCTCTCTCTTGCGGTCTCTTTCTCTCTCTTGCGGTCTCTCTCTCTCTCTCTCAGAATTGCTGTGTCTAAGTCCCTCACAGTCACACATGTATGTATCCCATAACTGAATAGAAACTGCCAGAATCTCCATCATAAGTGCCACTTCTTAGCCATTAATGGTGGCTTGAGTACTGATATCGCACTACTAGCGATGGCTTGAGTGGTTTCTGTGCAGATTTCTTAAACAGTGGTGTAAGAAAATAGCTCAACACTTTAGGGACTAAAACCTGACTTAAGTTTGACATAATACGATATTAATCGAAAGGGGATGGTGGTTTTAGAGAGGGGATCCTTTTTGTATTTTTTTTCAACAAAGGGGATGCCACAACTCACATTCCCCCTAAATTCGAGCACTCCGTATGGCACAGAAATGAAAAAAGTGTGATTGGTGCATCCCCAGAGTGTGTTTTTGATTGATGGTTTTGTATTTTTGCAGCTCAGGCCCTTGAGAGAATGATGAGCCCTACCGGGCCTAGTCCAAATCCTAACATCCCATCCGAGTACTGCTCCACGATTCCTCCTATGCAGCAGGCTCGAGCAGCAGGCACCCTCAACTCCCCGCCCCCCACCGTCATGGTGCCAGTTTCTGTTCTCAAACATCCTGGTAATGATGGTATGCACACGCTTCTATCCTGCTTCAGTGAGCCAGTTTTGAGGGTGTTGAGAATGTTGCTTAACAGCTGTGTCTTAACTGGCTCTCCCCAGCTCAGTATGAGGAAAAACATTTCATTATAAACTTAGCTAAGATCAGGTTGATTCTTTCATTTTTGGCAAATGTATGGTAAGCTAAATCTATATGTACAGTGGTACCTCGACCTACGAGATTAATTCGTTCCATAACCTAGCTCGTTCGTTGATCATCTCGTAAGTCGATCGAATTATTCCCATTTAAAATAAAGGAAAAAAATTTAATTGGTTCCAACCCTTTAAAATTCCCCCAAAACACTGTACTACATATAAAAAGGCATGTTTTCCCATACAAACCTATGTGTAATTAATGCAGTTTAAATACCTGTACTGTACTGTAATCATAAAAGAAGAAAATAGACATTGAACAGGTAATTCTGTGGGTACTTACGTATGGATACTGTATCAGCTACGGTAGCGAAGGCTGAGCAGGAGGAGGGAGGGAGGCATGGAGACGGCGGTAAACTTGAATCGCACAGTTACGATTCCGTACTTTACGTATTGCACTAAACATTTATCTTACGTAACATTAACTAAAATTGCTCTTTCTTTACATATTCTACTTTATATTATAAATAATTATGAATCATAGACAGCCAAAATGAATGGTAAATGGCGCACTCATATAGCGCTTTTATCCAAAGCGCTTTACACTGTGTCTCATTCACCCATTCAC
>JAFFST010050079.1:230117-242563 GCA_022414735.1 Noturus placidus | reverse complement strand
TTACGATACCGTACTTTACGTATTGCACTAAACATTTATCTTACGTAACATTAACTAAAATTGCACTTTCTTTACATATTCTACTTTATATTATAAATAATTATGAATCATAGACAGCCAAAATGAATGGTAAATGGCGCACTCATATAGCGCTTTTATCCAAAGCGCTTTACACTGTGTCTCATTCACCCATTCACACACACACTCACACACACACTCACACACTCACACACCAATGGTAGCAGAGCTGCGATGCAAGGTGCTAACTTGCCATCAGGGGCTACTTAGGGTTCAGTGTCATGCCCAAGGACACCCTACGATTGCATATAATACGATTACATATCTACTGTAAATTCAAAATCTTCAATCTTCGAAATTTTCCCATCTCGTAGCTCGAACCTCAGCTCGTTGTTCGAGCAGAAATTTGCCCCGTGTTCCATCTCGTAGGTCGAAAATCTCGTAGATGGAGCTGCTCGTAGGTCGAGGTACCACTGTACATTATTATTATTATTATTATTATTATTATTATTATTATTATTATTATTAATTTGCTAGGATTCCCGAGAGAACAGAAGCATGTCTGGTTTGCTGATGGAATACTGCCTAATGGCGAGGTGGCAGATACCACCAGGCTTTCCATAAAGCCACGGAGATCCTCTCAGGAGTCCAGCCCTGTTACGCCAGACCCTCCCACAGTATGGGTAAATCAAGCTGTGCAGTAAAATATTTGTCTAAGTGAAGGCTCATTTTTATTGAAGATAATAATGGTCATAGTTTTATACTGTCACTGATGAGTATTACCAGAATAAACACTAGCTGTTTGTCTTTATGGTGCAGATTTTCAGGCACAGAGTAACCTTGGTGTCTAGAAAACTGTATGGATAGAGGCTATGTTTAAAAAAAAAAAAAGTTCACATTGACAGCAGAATAGAAAAAGTTTCAGTTGTCTGTTGATCTATCTGAACTGCTTGTGTCATCTTCCTCAGCCTACTAGCAAATTCCCAGAAGGAAATGAGGGTTCGGCACAAAGCTCTGAGACTGGTTCAGAGACTCCAAGGAAGGCACTCAGTGGGCCCTGGGACTTTGCTTTACTCTGTGGCCTGGGTAGCTGTGTTCAGCGGGCTCAGAGTCTACTGCCTGATGATGATGCTGGTCTGCCGCCACTGCTCATCACCACAGGAGAGGAAGATGGAGGGGGTGAGAACGGCTACTTTATAATCCTTCTTTGTGTGTATTGTAAACTGTTTTCCTGAATGAACGGATCAACACAAGAACAAGTTGAAGCAGTTTCACACTTTTTCATTACTATATGCACCAGGAAGAACATTGAATTATACTTCTTTAAAATGACAGCACTGAACATACTATACACATCACTAGTTAAAACGGTAATATTACAGTATGTTTTGATCATTTATACTAGAAATGTCGCTATTATATGAAATGAACTCAGTGTTATTACACTTGAGGCCATAATTGGCCAAGGCCAATTATATTTGAAACTAGAGATGAATGGATACCACTTCTTTCAGGTACATGTACATACATTCAGGGGCATCAGGGGTGTAATGAAACATGTTATGTTTCCCTATAGTGGCCATGAAAAGCACATGTGTGTGTTCATGCACGTAGGATGCTAATCTTGTTCTTTATAACATTAGCTTTGGAAAAACAATTCAGTACAGCTGTACCGAATCAACTTTCTTTGATTTCTTTGTGATTAATCCCTTGTTGCTAATTACCAGTGATTGATTATTAAAAACAATACACTGGGTAAGAGCTGTTATTTTCACTCGCCTAGTGATGTCTGTAGACATTTTTTCTTGCCTAGCCAGCCTTTGCTGCAGCGGTGTGTTGCTTGGTTGCATGTTGACTTGCAAGCAATGTGTAGACTCTGGCAAGCCATGTGTCTCAGTACTCGGTGCTCGCATAACACTGTTGCACACAGTTCATTGCACCTTGCGCTCATTTTTAATGATCATGCTGCTATGTAACTTGGGTGGTTTTCACACTGGGCATGCTTGCTGCAGTCCGAGTGCGATTGTTCCCCACACCCCCCCCCCCCCCCCCCCCCCCCCAGCCCCCCCCGCAGTTTGGTCTAGTTTGAGACTGGCTTGATTCTATCGAGTCCGGGTGCATTTGCGTTCCTCTTACGTCATCACAAACGCACATGGAGGACACTTAAGTGGCTCACCATATTACATTTTTTTTTACAACATTTTAATTATGTGCAGCAGAGTGAACGACACTTGTCTATGTGTGTCGCATGGCATAATTCATCAGATGGCAAGGAGAAGGTGGCTTTCTGCTCCTCGCAAACAGAATTTTTTGAGGAGACTGATTGCAAGGAATTAATTTGGTATACGTGTGTTGTGGAACCGAATGATGTCATCATCGGCTACTTTGCTTCTTGAGCAAGTGCGGACCCGAGTACGAGTTGCATTCACAGGAATCGCAGCACAGTTCCAGTTCAACCGAACTCAGACCACCTCCTACAGGTAGTCTTTTGTGCAGTACCGCCTTGCGATTCCCGGTCCGCACAGCAGCTTTCACGTTACCGATTTTTCATCCTACAAGCTATGCTCTATTTCGGAATAGACTGTCAGTCTGAAAGCCCCATAGTATCATGTGGTATCTGGTATCAGAGCATTTTTTATGATTGAGTAAATGAGCATGGTATCCTAACAATACCTATACCAATATCAGCATCGATGCATCCTCAATAGAAACAAACATCGTTATGTAGATGTGTTCCCATAGATTAATAGGCTTATAGAATATATTGTATTTCTGAATTAATAACAACAGTAAGCAAAAAGATAGGATAAGATATAATAAGAAGATAAGTCATAGTCTGAGTGTGCAAAATGTAAAGGGGAAATGAACAGACACTGATCACTGCATCAACTGGAGGCTACATTCTGCCACTGTGGATGACTCCAAGCAGTGCCGCCTGGAAATGGAAATGGTTTTGGACCTCAATTCCACATGGACATTCTCGCTGTGGTTGCTGGGACTACGGTTACTACTATGGCTTTAGGAGTGCAATTACCATGTTTAATTTTGCACTCAAGACTCCTTTAGTGAACAGTGGACTAGTTTAACAAACAGAATCCATATAATTTTCATATAACTTTCTTCCTATGTTACCCAGATGGTAACAACATCAAGGTTTCTTCCTCATGTTATCTTAGGGAGTTCCTTGCCACCGTCGCCAACAGCTTGCTCAATAGAGATAAATTCACACACTAAAAATCTGTATCCTGTGTTTTATGGTTCCGTCAAGCTGTTTTGAGACAATAAATAAATAAGTACTTTACAATACATGGTAACATGTAACTTTACTCCCTGTTGCAGATTTGTTAGTGGAGGAGCGTCCTGCCGCCTGTCAGATTATGCTGCTTTTAGAGGAAGGAGGTCCGAGACCTTTGACATTTGTGCTCAATGCCAACCTCTTGGTCAATGTGAAGCTGACTGCATGTATGTCTTTTGAGCAGTGAATTAATGAAATCTATCTCAGAATACACGATGGCTTTATTTATCTCACAATGCTTGTTCTTTTTATTTACATTTTTTTTTTGAAACTGTGATTTTGTGTTTTAGATTGTGGGCGGAAGTGCTGGTGTTTGAGCTCTAATGGCCTTACAGGAGTCGGTCAGAGAGAACTGGTGTTCATTATTGAGCGTCTCCCTGAAGAGAACAGTCTGCCTAGAGACATCTTCAGTCTTTACGTAAACATATACCAAGATGCTCAGAAGGGTATATTATTAGCAGTTGTCAGAGCACAAAGAATACATGAAGATCATATTGTTTCTACAGATTCTGTGCTCTTTCTGAGTTTTGTCTTTGATGACCTCTTTCGACTACAGGGAAATATATTGAGGAACTTGGCAATGTGACGTTTGCAGACAGTTTTCTGGGCAGTAAGGAACATGGTGGCTTCCTCTTTTTTTCTCTGAGCTTTCAGCCTACGGAGGGTCTTGGCCTATCTCACAGCTCCTTCCTTTTTGGGGTCCTCGTCCATAAATTGGAGGTACCCTGGGCCAAAGTGTTCCCCCTCCGCTTAGTACTCAGTATGGGAGCAGAATGTAGTGGTGAGTCTCACGTATTCTCCCAGTTTTTCCTTTTGAGATTAGCCAACATCTTGGATCACTTCTGCAAATTATGAACACTCTACAGTATATACAGTAACAATCACTGTTATGAACACTGAATAGTCACTTTGTTATGAATGCTTCAGTCACTTCATTATAAGAACTATAGAGGAACAGTCACTCTTATGAACAATATATACTGTAACATTCATTTTGTTATGAAACAATATATATAGTAACAGTCAATTGATAAACGTTATATGTGGTTACATTCATTTTATGATGAACAATACTGTATACACAGTAAGTAACTTCATGAACACTAAGTACAGGAAATATGAGAAGGAAAGGTAGATAGAGCTTCTCAATTTCAGTCTGCAATTTAATATGTGCAGTATACAACAGAAGTGAGTACAATCCTGTGTAATATCAATTAAATGTCAAATGATTCAAAATTGTATCACCTTACAGTAATTGCATTACTTCTAAGGTGAACAGTAGAGTATTTTCTCCTATGTAAAATAAAAACTGACAGTTTTGGTTTACTATATCAAATATACAGGCCCCAAAGTAGAAACTCAAAGCAACAAAAGTTAGTACACTTTTCATTACTGAGATTCAAATCTTTTATTTTTTCAATACTTCATATGTCCACCTTTATTTTTGATGACCGAGCCAATCCTGCACAAATTTGTGGGCAGATGATCTGCAATTCTTCAGAGACAATTTTTTTTCAACGATGTTCTATTGGATTCAAATCAGGTGACAACTCAGGCACCAGGTCATAGTTTTCACTTTTTTCTTCTTTAGAAACTCTTGCATAATTTTGGCATTGTGCTTTGGATCATTGTCATGCTTGAATATTCGTTTTCTGCCACGCTTCTGGAGACCAGGAGTCCCCTTGTCAGCCAGGATTTTGGCCAGTATATACACAGGCATTCATGGTGCCTTATACACCAATCAACCATGACCTTAAAATCACCTGCCTAATGTTGTGTAGGTCCCCCTTGTGCCACCAGAACAGTTCTGATTCAAAATTCTAACAATGCCATACACATCACTGTTGTTCAGTGTTCAGAGAGGCCTTCAGTTGCTTAGAGGTTACTCGGGGTTTCTTTGTGACGTCGTGGACTATTACAATACATGTCTTGATCTTGTTGTTTGACTATTCCTGGGGAGGGTAACAATGGTCTTGAATTTGCTCCATTTGTACACAACCTGTATGACTGGTGAAGTCCAAACTGTTTAGAAATGGTTTTGTAACCTTTTCCAAGGCTAATAAGTTTCAACAACTCTCTTTCTGAGGTCCTCAGAAATCTCCATTGTGTGTGCCATGACGCACATAGTTATACTCCAGCCTCGGTGCTTCACTGTGATAGGCCAGTTTCAGGCAAAACATGCGGGACTATAACTGAGCTGAACAAATTTTTTCTTGGTCTCATCTGAACAAAGAATGTGTTCATCAGGCTTCTTTTCATGTTCTTTAGCAAAGTTAAATCTTTGCAGTATTATGCCGAAGAGCAAGCAAGGGTTTTTTTTTTATTTAATTTTTATTGGATACCTTCTATATAGTTTGACGTTTTGCAATGTCCTTCACACTGTCTGAGATGTCACGGAAACTCAGATTTCCACTGATAAACCTTGTGCAAAATCTGAAGCACTTGTCCATTTGTTTTTCAGAGCTAGATTGTACAAGTAGAAGCACATTAGGAGGACTGCCACTGTGGCACTGATTAGTGGTGCAATGTACCTCCTGATTTACTGCTTCATTGTTCATTAGAGAAAAAACTCTCCTCGTCAAATTAGAAATAATGAAATTATCGACAAGTGATACAATTTTGAATCAATTGACAATTAAGTGATTTTACACAGGGATGCGCTCACGTCTGTTGTATACTGCAGGGTTGTTCATTTTAATCCAGCCAGAATTTCCATATAATCGATTATAGCAAAACACATTCAAGGAGCTGTGACTAAATAAACTGAAAAGTAATGCAACTGATCTGGGACATTTCTGGAGTTGTCACAGGGTAATAAAATGGATATAGAACTTTTAACTTTCCTGTCACAAACCACACAATTTTTAAAACACCGCACACTAATTTTCCACCATGCTATATATAATGCTCTATAATTTAACTCTGAACATACTGAGCGTTTTTAAGTTTTAGCTCGGCCACTTTGCATTAATTCAGATTGTGTTGGAATGATTGTTGATGGCTACATATAGTACAATTGCTTATAAGTCTGGCTCTTCCTTCCCTTTGTGTCCACGGACAGGGCCTTTTTACCCAGCTAGTTTGAATTCTGGTAAACCGAAACGTTTTACCACGTGATACCATTCTATACTCCTATGTTCCCTTATTTCTGTATTCAGGAAAAAATGTATGCATTTTGAGCAGAATTATTTTTAATTGTTCACTCATAACTTATTAAAGTTTTAATCCTGTTTCTCCTTCTTCACAACATGTTGCCTTTTTTTCTTGCCAGTATATCCCTGTCCTTTGGTTAGTGTCAGGTTCCGTGAATCTGTCTTCAAAGAGACAGGACATACCATCATGAACCTACTTGCAGTAAGTATTACCTTCACACGTCATACTCTCTCACATCATCTTACACTGCTGAGACACAAACCACTCAGCCTTTCACATAAAGTACTTCTCTATATGTCACATTTCCAGCATGTGGTCATTAAAGATTTTAGGGACTTAAAGCTGCAGTACTGAACTTTTGCATGTCTATCGCCTTCTCTGTTTCAAACACAAAATTGCAAGTTACTTGCGGCGTTATTTTTACATGGGTTGTGCTTCAGCACTGCTCCTCTACACAGATGAATATGATTGTTTGAGGTATTATGAGTTGTATATTTGCTCCAGTACTTCACAACGGAGGTGGCGGCGGATACGGTTTTCTTGGATAAGAGGTGAATTGTGCTCTCTCTCTCTTTCTCTCTCTCTCTCATAGCTAGCAGAAAATAATTGCAATTTTTAAAAGCAAAAAAAAACAACAGGAATCTCGCTACCTAGCTAAATCAAGCGAACAAATGCGCTAATGTTAGCTAGCTACGTATTGAGCCAGTGAAATGTCTTACCTGTTCAACAGAAAAAAAAGCCATTTCTGTGTCAGTCTTCAGTCTGTTCAGATCTGAATTGCCACCACCTCACAAAAGCCATGCCAATATTTATTCTCGTTTTAGCACGGGCTCTGTCGCTTTCCCTTTTTGACTGTAGGCTCTCTGCAGTTCAAGGCGTCCTAGTTTTGACAACAGGTGATTCCCCAGATGTCAATTATGATTGCTGTTTAGATATATCCACATCAAAAGCAGCCATCTAGATGACGAGTTTAAATTCTAAACAACTGTTGTAAGAACAAGCTACAAACACTCCACCATCTTTGGCAGCCACACACGCGATACAGTAGCCAGGTCTTCTTCTTCCTGTTTACGGACGTGACGTAACCACACAAAGACGAATGACGTCAGCTGACATTTCCCTCAAAATCTGACCCGACAACTCAATTTATAAATCGTTATTTTAAGCTTAATGTTGTGAATCAGGGTAAGGACCTTTTTAAACACTGATTTTTTTTATGTACTTGCTCAATAATTGTTTTTGCTCATTTTTAACCAAAAAAAAGTTCAATACTTCAGCTTTAATTACGTTGTCAGCACTTTTAGTCTTAAGTGATGTAGAAAATAATGAATTAATGATAAATAAATAGATTTTCAGTTGATTTCTGTCTGTCATATTTTAGCTTTTAAGACTGTTGGTCATTTTCTCCAATCTTTATATTTCCCAGATCTAATCTATCAGTTCCATACTAATGGCTCATGTGCATACAGCATATTGGCATACTTGTATATGAAACCGTATTAAATTAAACTATCTTGACTGTCAGTTTAAGTCATACTGCCTAGAAATTTA
Source organism: Noturus placidus (assembly GCA_022414735.1). Taxonomy (NCBI): domain Eukaryota; kingdom Metazoa; phylum Chordata; class Actinopteri; order Siluriformes; family Ictaluridae; genus Noturus; species Noturus placidus. Next base: position 234,546 of record JAFFST010050079.1, on the reverse strand, counting down.
TGGTAATTTATTAATTTTACCACAGGACCTAAGGAACTACCAGTACAGTGTGCCTGTAGTCAACAACCTGAGGATCCACATGGAAGTGGGCAACAGCTATATTGACATACCCAAGTCAAAGTTTAATGAGGTGATATCCCAAATACTTTTATACATTCACATCATTCTAAAATATTTCGTGGTAGTTGATTGTTAGGCTAAACAATGTGTCACTTGCAGATGCTGAAAGTGGTGAATTCTTCCAATGAGCATGTAATAAGCGTTGGGGCTTGCTTCAGTACTGAAGCAGACTCGCACTTGATCTGTGTTCAAAATGAGGATGGAAGCTACCAGACACAAGCCAATAGCATTCAGGGAAAGACCAGAAGAGGTTAGATGGTTGTAATATTTTTCTATATGTAGGGTTGTCCTTTCATAAGGTAACATTTTATTGTCAAAACAATTTAATGTTTTCTTTTTTTTTCTTTCAGTAACTGGAGCAAGCTTTGTGGTTTTTAATGGTGCTCTGAAGGCCTCTTCAGGATATATTGCCAAATCTAGCATAGTTGAAGGTACTGTGTCAAAGGCTCTTTTAAGAGTCTTCTTTGGCTAGCTTTAAATACACATGTTCAATAATGAGTTAAACAAATGTAGACTCTGGCTAATGTGCGGCGTCATGTTAAATCTAATTTAGATAGGACAAGATTTGTGTTGTATGGCATTAGACAGCCCCTGTTTGCATTCATTATGAGTAATCATTTGTATTACCTTTAAATGTTTATATTGAAGGTTACATTTGGAATTGATTTAAATATCTATAGCTCTAGCCATCAATAGCTATTGAATAGCTGTTTCTCTGTCTGGGAATCATTCAGATGGGTTAATGGTGCAAATCCCCCCGGAGACAATGGAGGCTCTGCGCCAGGCCCTACGGGATCAGACAGATTTCCAAATCACCTGTGGAAAAACTGACACGGCGCCAGAGGACAGAGAAAATGTCAACATACGCTGGATAGACTGGACGGCTCCCATCAATACAGGGTAATGTAAATGGTCTGCTAAATTTCACGCAGATCAATACTAATTGACAGCTTGTGGTAAATCCACTGCTGGTCTACTTGAGTAGTTTGTCCAGTTCTTCTAGAATGGTTTTCATGATTGCTAGTTGCATTAAGAGAGTCTGTGTCAAATGCATGGTTTAAGTATACTCTATGGTTTTACCTCCTACAGCTTCAGAAGCACATTGCTTGCACAGTTTTATTTAGAAGAAAGTTCAAACCATTCAGTGACCCACCTGTATGTGTATTGTATTTGCAGCATCATGAGCCCTATAGATGGGAAGTCGCTAGAGGGCGTGTCCAGTATACACATCCAGCAAGACTCCGAGTTTGAGATGGATGGGTGGGCTATCAAGTGCACAGAGGTGAGTCCTCATGGAATTTAGGCTACATAAGCCCTAATGAGGGGAAAAAGCCCAATGTGCCTCCAGATTTAACTGATGTCCCCACCCACCCCCCACTTCTTCCAACAAGGTCTTTTACCTTCTGAAGACCCCAGACCGCTCCCAGTCTGCTGTTTTCACCTCCTGCTCTCAGTTCCAGAGAGAGATTGCCACTGCCAGCTGTGCAGCGCTGTGTCCTCACCTCTCTGTCCTCATTGCAAATGGAATTAACCATCTTGCACTTCGAGTCTCTACTGATACTGACATGGTAACTGGTGTCTTAAGTAAAGTAAACTGTAAAAACATGATTTATAGCCCATTTTCTAACAAGACAAGAAATTCTAAAATGTTATATGACTTTGTAGTAGTGTGGATTGCTTTGATATTGCATTGCCTATGCAGGATATAAAGTTAACGTTGATATGGTATGCTTTGTTTAACATTGCGGCCAGCAGCACTATTAAGCGGCACTAATTTCACGTTGTAATTTATATTTGATATAAATTTACTGTTTTTTTCTCTCTCTCTAGGTTGAGTACCAGGCCGGTTCAGGCGGAAGCCTTCTGCCTCAGAAATATATGAATGAGTTAGATGGGGCACTGATACCTGTTATTCACGGTGGAAGCTCCTGTGTCCCACACCAAGCCATGGACATGGAGTTGTTCTTCTATATTACGCAGACCCTGTGATGAGAGCATGAGAGCAGAGCCCTCCATCGACAGGGATGTTGTACCTCCTTTAGACCAATTAATAGCAAAGCTGGACAAACACAGCCAAATAACTGAGCAGACATGGTAAAATCTGACAAGGTATTGGTAAGTGTGCAAATTGGCTGTAATTGATATCAGAGCTCATCAAAGTTCTAAAGAATTACATTGGATTTTAATGTGTCTTTACTGGATGCAGTTTGTTAATGTTTTATGGACACATAAAATTAATAGTATTTTCTATGAGATTAGAGAGAATGAGAGACACTGCATTCTTTAATCAGAAGGATTTTTGAGTCAGTAGCTTTTGAATCTGTGGTATGATTGTTCATTGGTACATTCTTGGTGTTAATCTTGGAAGAAGCTTCATTTCATCCCGTGTTCTGTATGAAGAACGTTCATCGTCTCTTTAAATACAACATGTGGCCCTTCCTTTAATACACAGGGGTTATTGAGCTCTTAAATTTTTCCAAAATTTGTACATGGATTCATCTCTCAGTTCTGTCAAGCTTTTATTAAGCTTAAAGACTATTTTTGCAATAGTTACACATGTTAAATAAAGACTATATTTTTGATAGGCCATTATGTTAGTTTTGCAGTCTCATTGCGAAAGAGCTGATTTTGAACTCAAGTCCTATGAGGACCATAACTTTGTCATACTCATCCATTACACACTGTCGAATAAAGCATTAATAATAAAATAAAAATGGCATAATTTGCTCAATTATAAATAGCATTTTGCTCCTATTCTATTGCAGTAGGATTATATTTAATAGTAGGCTACTTAAAGTGGAACAAACTTTTCAAAACCAACTCCATACCGTAACACTACAAACCACAAATATTTTGAATTAAATTATCTATTTTTTTTTCATAAAGGCTGTTTTAAATTGTTTTAGTAAATATGTATTTGATTTTATGCATATCAATTGAAGTGATAAATAATGTAGCTCTCATAGATCCTCTGGTCTGACCTTTTAAGACCTTGCTGACTTTATAATATGACACATTTTGTATTTATTTTTTGTCCCAACATTACAGTATTACCATATTACTCCACTATATAATTCCACAAGCAGAAAGATTTTTGTTGTGTTACACCAACTTGTCAGATGCTGAAGCAGCCTGAACTTGAAGTTAGTTGGCTTGTATAAGTATGAGAATTTTTGTTTTGCAAGAGCCCTGAATGGCATCTTATTCCTCTCGGTGGCACACGAGACAAACACTGACATCCAATGAAATAATGGTTTACACAGCAGATTGATTGTGTGTGAGGACATGTAAGCAAGATTGTGAGATGGAGCTAATCATACTGCTGACAAGCTAACTATTAGGTTTTTGTTTGTTTTTTTTTTTTTTACAGTTTTAAAAGGGAAGAGAACACTGTAGTATATTATTAAACAAAATATATTAGGCCTTATTTGCATTACAAAATGAATTAAAAATCAATACACCAGTCACATTTGGGGAAGTTTTAAAAAAAAAAGTGCCAATGAGTTTTTATTTTTTTGTTTACTTTCTGTGTTGGCTTATAGTGAAAAGAGAATCTTTTGCATTATGAGAACTCATTGAGCTAATTTATTGAGTAAGTGCAGAGAAACGAGAAAACCAGCATAAAATTAAATTCTTGGATGCCAGCCATCAACAGGTTCCAAAATACAGAATATACACTTTTATAACATAAACTTAATGACCAAGAAGTGATTGTATGTTCTTATTAGATTTCATGTAATGTGTATACTCGTTTTCATTTGTGATTTTTGCCTGAAGACGATTGTGATTAGATGGTGTATAATTCTACATCATAATTTCTAGGAACTGTCTCTTCATGAACCCATATAAAAGAGCCTGCCAAATGAAATAATTAAATTGTGTGCATTTTTTAATCTCTACATTGTTTTTTATTATTGGTGGGTTACTTGGGAAAGGACGGGGTTTTTTTTTTCCAAATTTTTTCATGATACGGGTTTGTCAATATCCAGCATACTAAATACAAGCAAAATTAATACTATGTAAATACAGATCATTGTTATGGATAGTTTAAGATGTACTGCATCTTATATGAAGTTTTGCTCATTTATATCTGGAGGTTGAGTTTGGGGTGGTTTAAATTATTTTTTATGTTGATTTAATTGATAAATCATCAATAAACCGATTAATATTTTAGAACTTGCAAAAATGAAAATGCTGTATATGTATCTGTTTAGTGATGTATCACATGTAACTATATTTATGGTGGTGCTTGAAAGTTTGTGAATTATACAAAATCATAGAATTTTCTTTGTATCTGCATAAATATAAT
>JAFFST010050079.1:201372-230097 GCA_022414735.1 Noturus placidus | reverse complement strand
ATATATATGTGTGTGTGTGTATATGTGTGTGTATATTATTCATACATATATATTATTTATATATGTGTATATTATATATATTATTTATATATGTGTATATTATATATTATTTATATATGTGTATATTATTTTTATATATATATATATATAAAATATTATTTTTATATATATAAAATACACACCAGTGAATTGTAAAGGTAAATGTCAGGAGATCTGTCTGTGAACTGCATCTTAAGAGAAAGTGGGGCATGCAGAAAGACAATGACCCTAAGCACACAAGTCATTTTACCAAAGAATGATTATAAAAGTATAACGTTAACATTTTGAAATGTCCAAATCAAAGTCATGACTTTAATAGAAATGTTGTGGAAGGACCTGAAGCAAGCAGGTCATATGAGGAAACCCACCAACATCCCAGAGTCGAAGCTGTTCTGTGCTGAGGAATGGCTGAAATTCCTCCAAGCCGATGTGCCGGACTGATCAACAGTTACCGCAAACATTTAGTTACAGTAATTTCTGCACAAGAGAGTCACACCAGATACTGAAAGCAAAGGTTCACATAGTTTTGCCACTCACAGATATGTAATATTGGATCATTTTCCTCAATAAATGACTAAGCATAATATTTTTTCTCTCGTTTATTTAATTGGGTTCTCTTTGTCTACTTTTAGGACTGAAGATGTTTTCTCAGTGTTTTAGGTCATATTTATGCAGAAATAATAGAAAATTTGAAAGGATTCACAAACTTTCAAGCACCACTGTATGTATCATATACACTATATGGCCAGATGTTTACTGCTCTCCTAATTACTGAGTACAGGTGTTTCTGTCATACCCATTGTTAACAGGTGCATAAAATCAAGCACATATCCCTGCAAACTCCATAGACAAATATTGGCAGTTGAATGGGTCGTACTGAAGAGCTCACTGATTTTAAACATGGCACAATCATAGGATTCCACCTTTGTTAGAAATCATTTCTGCATTGCTAGATTTGCCCCGGTTAACTGTAAGTACTATTATTGTGAAATGGAAACATCTAGGAGCAAAAACAGCTCAGCCACAATGTGGTTGAACAGTGGTCACCAGCCCTGTTCCTGGAGATCTACCTTTGTGAAGACTTTAGCTACAACCCTAGTCATGCTTCACTAACCATTGCCCTAAGAAATTCTTGATCAACTAAAACAGATGTGTTTGATTTTGGTTGAAGATGAAACCTACAGGAAGGTAGATCTCAATGAAGAGGGTGACCACTGCAGTAGGCCATGAAGACACAGAGCTGGGCCATTGAGTGCCGAAGTGTGTAGCACATAAAAATCACCTTCTGTTGCATCACTCACTACAGAGTTTCAAGCTGCCTCTTGAAATAATATTAGCACAAGAATTGTGTTGGGAGCCTCACATAATTCACAGGCTTAAGATCACTATGCACAATGCCAGGTGTCAGATATATATATATATAAATATTTATTGTTTATATATATTATATTTATTGTTCATTTATTTATTACATTTATTATATACAGTATCTCACAAAATTTAATTATATCATTTATACACATTAAAAGAGAAAATATTTACAAAAATGTGAGGGGTGTACTCACTTTTGTGAGATACTGTGTATATATAAATTACTTATTTCCCCCACTGCATATACATTGGTGTGAAAAAGTGTTTGCCCCCTTCCTCATTTCCTGTTCCTTTGCATGTTTGTCACACTTAAGTGTTTCGGAACATCAAACCAATTTAAACAATAGTCAAGGACAACACAAGTAAACACAAAATGCAATTTGTAAATGAAGGTGTTTATTATTAAAGGTGAAAAAAAATCCAAACCATTATGGCCCTGTGTGAAAAAGTGATTGCCCCCCTTGTTATAACATACTATAACTGTGGTTGTCCACACCTGAGTTCAATTTCTCTAGCCACACCCAGGCCTGATTATTGTCACACCTGTTCCCAATCAAGGCATCACTTAAATAGGAGCTGCTTGACACAGTAAGGTCCACCAGAAGATGGTTGGGATTTTTTTTTCACCTTTAATAATAAACACCTTCATTTACAAATTGCATTTTGTGTTTACTTGTGTTGTCCTTGACTATTGTTTAAATTGGTTTGATGTTCCGAAACACTTAAGTGTGACAAACATGCAAAGGAACAGGAAATGAGGAAGGGGCAAACACTTTTTCACACCACTGTATAATATGCAGTGGAGGAAATAAGTATTAAACACGTCAACATTTTTTTCAGTAAACATATTTCCGATGAGGCTATTCACATGAAATTTTCACAAGACTTTGGTATTAACTCAAGAAATCCACACATGTAAAGAAATCTAAACATTAAAGTCCATGAGTTAAGTTGTGTGTAATAAAGTGGAATGACACATGACACGTGTATTGAACACGTGAACTGAAATGTATTTAATAGTTAAAGGAGAAGCCGTTGTTTGTAATGACCGCTTCAAGACGCTTCCTATATGAAGAATCTAATTGGACACTGTATTCAGGTGTGATTGTGGTCCATTCTTCTAAACAATTTGTCTTTAAATCTTGTTCAGTTGGATTCAAGTCAGGTGACTGACTGGGCCAATCTAATGCCTTGATTTTTTTTTTTTCCTCTGAAACCAATTGAGAGTTTCCTTTGCTGTATGTTTTGGATCGTTGTCATAGTGGAAGGTCCACCCACATCTCATCATCCTGGTGGATGGAAGCAGATTCTTCTCAAGAATCTCCTGGTAAAGAGCTCCATTCATCGTTCTTCAATTATATGAAGTCTCAGTACCATATGATGAAAAAGAACTCACACCATGATGCTTCCACCTCCAAACTTCACTGTTGGTATAGTGTTTTAAGGGTGATGTGCAGTGTCATTTCTTCTCCAAACATGGTGTGTAGTATGATAGGCAGAAAGGTCAATTTTGCTCTCTACACTCTCGGTATTTCATAAACTTGTCCAAATGTGTTGTAGCAAATTTTAAATGAGCTGCAACGTGCCGTTTCTTTAGTAATGGAGCCTTGTGGGGTGAGTAGTGGAGTGCGTTACTTATTGTTTTCTCTGTGAGAATAGCATTGCTGCCTCCAAGTGTTTCTGGAGCTCTTTCCGAATGGTCCTTGGCTCTTGGGCTACTCTTCTGACTCCCTGGTCAGAAATCTTGTGGAGGAGCTCCTGTGCCTAGCCAGTTAATGTTGCTTCCACTTACAGATAACGTCCCCAATGGTGCTTACTGGAAGATTCAGAAAAGTTGAAATATGTCTGTATCCGATTACATCAATATGTTTAACAACAATTTACTAACCCCACTGATATTAATTTGCACAGATAGGAGGTATAATTACTTTATAATTACATATGGATTTCAGTTGGATCCTTGCCTTACCTTGCGTTGGAGAACTGCTTTTCCTTAGCGTGTTCAATACTTTATTCCTGTACCATTCCACTTTATTATACATAACTTTATTTATGGACTTTAATGTTGTGAATTCGATGTTTCTAGAGTAATACTGATGTCTGGTGAAAATTTCATGTGAATAACCTCATTGGAAATATATTTAATGAAAAAATGTTGATACTTATTTCCCCAAAAACATCCAGGTATTCCATACATTCTACCCCTAGCCAATTCAGGTATTTCATGTGTTCCAGCTCAAGCACACCTGGTGCAGCTAATGAATCCCTTGATTAGTTGCATCAGGTGTGCTTGAGACAACACCTTTTTGCATATTTGTGTTGTGAGAGAATCTATTCAGGGGGTTGAATAATTTAGAAACTGGAGAAATCATTATAAGTTGTATTTTCAGTTGAATTTGGGGAAATCACACAGTTTAACTTTTTCAGTTGCTTTTATTTGATTTGTTCATTGCAAACAAAGTCTGTAAATAATTTTGACAACAAACCTGATTTGCAATGTGGGTTCAATAAATATGCTTTTTTGTGCCTTTAGTGAATCCGTGTGCCTTTTTCAGTGTATTAAAGTCTGCATTCATAGTAACACTGTTTTGCTTTCGTGACATAATGTTACCTGCTTCAATGACTGATCTTTTATTTATTTATTTTTTATTTTATTAAAACAATCCAAATATTGAATGTTTTAAACTTAAAATAAGCTCTAAATCAAAGTCTTTTATATCATATAGCTTTGCTCTGAATTTATTTACATAGGTGGCCTTTTAGTAATCCAAAAGTAATAAGATTGGATTACATTCATATTGTGATACTTAGATTACGTTACTGATTACATTTTTTATGAAGTAATTTGTAACTTGAACGGAATACATTTTTTAAAGTAACCCTCTCTGCTGACAGGTGATGTGATTAACATTGATTATCTCATTACAATGGCACCTGTCAAGGGGTGAGATACAGTCCCCTCCAAAACTATTGGAACAGCAAGGCCAATTCATTTGTTTTTGTTGTAGACTGAAGACATTTGGGTTTCTCTGTGAGAATAGCATTGCTGCCTCCAAGTGTTTCTGGAGCTCTTTCCGAATGGTCCTTGGCTCATGGGCTACTCTTCTGACTCCCTGGTCAGAAATCATAAAGAGTTTAGAATTTCAGCTTTTATTTCCTTGTACTTATATGTAGATGTGTATTAGTGTAGATTAGTATAGAAAATAGCATATTTTGTATCAGACTACAGAATTTGTAGGCATGCAAAAATATTGAAAAATAAAGAAACCACTGGTGTATTGAATAACTGACACCGAATGGGTCGGCCAAGGAAAACAACAACAGCTGATGACAGAAACATTGTGAGAGCTGTGAAGAACTACACCCCTAAAAAACCCAACCAAATATTAAGTGTTATTTACTTTCATTTATTTCAAGACTTATGTTACTATACCTTTGCTTGCTTAAAAATCGGGTGGGTTGATACAAACACAAAATAAATACAAGTTAAAATCCTGAACTCTCATCCATATTTTGATCTTGAACCCAAATGAATTGGCCTTGCCATTCAAAAGGTATATTAGCCTTCAAGTGATCAGTCAGTTCTCAAAGTTGATGTGTTGGAAGCAGGAAAAATGTTCAAACATAAGGATCTTAGCGAAATTGTGATGGCTAGACGAATGGGTCAGAGCATCTCCAAAACAGCAGGTCTTGTGGGATGTTCAGGGTATGCAGTGGTTAGTACCTATCAAAAGTTGTCCATGGAAGGACAGCTGGTGAACCAGCAACAGATTCAAAGCCACCCATGGCTTATTGATGTGTGTGGGGTGCAAAGGCAAGTCTGTCTTGTATGATCCCATCCCATTGTTTGCTCCATCACCTGAGCTAGGTCATAAAGGCTCTCAAGATAATCTGTTTAACGTGAACATGTTTAAATGTAGAGTTGGAACTGTGGTGTGCAGGTAGGTAGATCTCAAAGCTGCATTTGCAAACATTTATTTGAGAGAAATCTGGCAATACTCACAGAAAAAAAAGTCACTTATGTATTAACGTCTTAATAGGATGATGAAAATTATATAATATTTTTTAACAGAAATATATTACAGAAAATTTTGTTCACAGTTTCTGATTAATTCTTTCATATTGACCATGGTTTCTTTAAACATTGAAAAATCAAATTGACAAAAATCCATATAAACAAACAGCAAAATATTAGTCAGAATAATTGAGCTTATTATTCAACTAGTATATTCATACCAAGGTTCTCATTTGAAAATGAAAACCTCCACAAGCATTTACTCAGACCTATCAGGACCATGTAAACTACTTTACTGAAACCGATGTCCATAAGTAATTGCAAAGATACAAATTTGACAATATTCCAGATTACATTAAGTGGGGATATTGTTAAAATTACAATTCTTATATGGTTCACACAGTCTAAATATCCTCTAATTATAGATCATGTTTATTGTTTCATATCAAAGTGAGTGCACAGAGTGAGAGCAAAAAACATTGTTATGGTCCAATTCACTATAAATGTTCATGCAATAGCACTATTTTATAGACAATAACTCCATCAACGATGCAGCATTGGTGCATTTGCTGTCTTATTTCTAATCTTTGACCTCAAGCAGTACACATTTCAGATTTATTAGGAGATTATCTTGTCATGTAACACAAATTATATAGTCCTTTGCATTGGGAATACTAACCATTGACCAGAAAAAGACAGAACTGTGTTAATTCATGTAATATTTTCATTTAGATCTTAAAGCGTAGCTCCAAATTCTGTCTTGCAAAAACCATGAGTGCTGTGTTCACAGAGTAACTAATTTAATATTTTTTATAAATTCATATACTCATGACTTGAGAATTGTTATAGATTAGCAGCTGCTGAACATTCAGGGTGAGATTGTTATGCTTTTATAATGCTAGGCTCTGATGGACTATGATGGACAATGTCCAAATTGTTTGGGACTGGAGTTCAGGCATTGTTCTGCAGCATAATGCTGATAGCAATACATGAAACTTGCAATTCATACCTCAATTTATTATGATCGCTTAGTACTGTTCATACATTTAAAAAAAAATGAAAATGCCTGAACCTTTAGTATGTTTTCGTTTGTACAGTACACTACATTGTATATTACATTACATTACAGTGCACTACATTTCCAATATCATTAACCAAAAATCTCCTTAAAGCTACCTAGCTGTTTGATTTGTTCAGGCTGCATGGAGTGCCTTCTCATCAGCATTCTTCTGGTCTGGAGATCCTTTGGTAAGCCAGCAGGAGCTGTGGGTAGATACTGCCTTATATCTGTCACCAAACCACATCTTGGCTTGTTGCTGGAACAGATAGCACTAGAGCTGCTTGCTCCAGTAATTTGTGGGATTAAGGCATGATGATGATTCAGTGGTGGTAGAAAGCCTGGTCGAGGGTTGAGTGCTAGATCTGTGAGAAGAGCCCCTGATCCCCTCCTCTCTAGGTTGGTTGGGTGCCTCTTGTGTATGCTTCCAAGTAATGTGCTTTCAGTGGACTCTTCTGAGCTTATAAAAGTGGATGATCGTGAAGTCAGTAGTTGCCTATTGTTAAGCTGTTTTTTACCTTCTGCTGGGGAGTAACCGGACACTGAAAGCTGTGAATCAGAGCTGTAATGGTCTATTCCAAGTTTTCTACGTTGGATGATGTTGATAAGACTGGACACTGCCAGGTTAGGGTCATTCTCTGATGTTAGGTATTCACTGCTTTTGGAGTGAAGATCTGGGTGGGACAGAGAGTAGAGTGAAGATAAACCATTGAAGGACATGTGAGACAGTGTTCCCTCTGGTCTTAAATTTCCATTATTACTTGTGTTGTTTTCTTGATGCTGAGACTGGCTCAAGCTAGATGCTTCTTTGAGGTCAGTATTGACCTGACATGAAAGAGGACGGTCAAAGTCCAGTCTTTTGTCAATGCTGAAAGCAAGTTCTTCATCAGGTGTCATGTCATGCAGTGCTTCCTTTTGAGAGTTACCTTTGGTTTTTTGTTGTGATAGTAAGGATTGGGGGACCTTCAGCCATGGTTCTGAGTGTAGTCTCTGCAAATGGTGGACCTTGTTCAGTCTCCTGTTTCCCAAAGGTGGCTGGTGAGAGGGAGGGGTTGTCTGAGAGTTGGCCACGGTCTGCAAGTCCTGGAAAGAGAACATATGCTCTGAGAAGCTTGAGGAAAGTGTCTCCTGGGGCGATGTGCTAAGGTGAATCTCAGAAGGAGAAGCACAAGGTATCGAAGAGCAATTCAACTTATTCCACTGGTCTAGTTCTGGCAGTGAAGGAACTTTAAGATACTGTTTGGCCATCTGTCTTCCCCAGACAAGTCTGTCTGTGGTGATGATAATGACCTCTTTACCTTTAGCCTTGAAAGCATCTATTAGCAGCTTCAGTGTTTCCTCATTATTGGAATTAATGGCAGGGATCAGAGCAGAGCAGCCTATGTGGTCCTCCAGACAGGGATCAGCCCCACTATCCAGGAGTAGGGACACCACCTCAGGTCCTGCTTCCTCTAGGCAGGCATGGATCAGAGCAGTCTTGCCACTTTTGTCCTGTATGTTTGGATCAGCACCACTCTCCAGAAGATACCCCACCATCTTTTCCTTTGGAACCCCCTGAGTGTCAGAGTATCTGCTTTTACAAGCAATCATCAGGGGTGTCTCCCCGTGCTCATTGCTCTCATTTATGTAAGCCCCACCCTCTAGGAGGAGGCGTGTCAGGCGGAGTCGGCCCAGATAGACTGCTTTGAGCAGAGAGTTACTGTCTGTGACAACGCTCTGCACACCATTCATCATTGCTTCTTCTGCGATCTTTCACACCTGCCAGAAGACAACAATGTTGCCATTGCAAAGCCTGTAAGAAGATACACAGTTTATTTACAAATATTTGCATTACTTAATTTTTCATCATTTGGTCCCCATATTTAACCTCTTACATTCAGTAGATTAATTTTTCCCTTCAATTTTGTTATTAAATAAATGTAATTGTTTTCACCAAATCAGATTGACATGAGTTTTCTACATTTATTTTATTACAATACAAATGTTTTTAACATACCCAATATATTAAATATGTCTTATCCTCAGTTCTGAATTATATCTAATAATTACTGCTTTCGTCTGAAAGACTACATATACTGTAGCTATGAAAGTTCAATTTTAGTAAGCTAGGAAACATAGCTACACTATGATGAAATCAGTCAGATCTTTTCCTGGGATGGAGCAAGATGATCTCAAAATCAGGTTACCCTGACCAGGACACATCAGTTACCTAAGAAAAATGAATGTATTAAAATATATAGAATGCCCTCCACTAATATTGGCACCCATTGTAAATATGAGCAAAAAGGCGGTGAAAATTTGTCTTTATTGTTTAACCTCTTGATAATTTATTCGAAAAATGACTGGGTGACTAGGAACAGGAAATTGTTCAACAGTGACTTCCTATTACACAGGTGTATAAATGTGAGGTTACATAGGCCAAATTCCTTTAGTCATTCATAGCAAAAGGCTTCTGTATATGCTAAATAATAATTGCTGATCAGATAGCCACCCTCTCTGATCTTCAGATCTATTTTACTCCACTCCAACTGCGTTAGGGGGATAAAGAATGTACAGAATGGGAAATATATTGATTACATTGTCCAGTTTATCACACTACATATGTCACAAGATGGTAGTTTTGTCTTGTGAGTTTAGAGAAAGAGTGTAAGTTCTCAGAATCATTTTTGCTACACCATATGGCTGAAAGTATGTGGACACCTGAACATCCACTCATATATGTGGGCCTTCCCAAAACTGTTGCTACAAATTTTGAATAACACACTTGTCTACAATGTTTTAGCATTAAGAATTCTGCTATACAAGAACTAAGGTACCCCGTGCACAAAGTGAGGTCTACGAAGACATGTTTTACGAGGTTGGTGCAGAAGAACTTAAGTGGCCTGCACAGAGCCTTAACTTCAGCCCCACTCAACACCTTTGGCATTAATTGGAACATCAGTACCTGACCTCACTAATACTCTTAGTGGCTGAATGAGCACAAAACCCATCAGCCACGCTCCAAAATCTACAAGAATGGTTTTCCAGAACAGAGGAGGTTATTCTAAATCTGGACTAAATCTGGAATGGACTGTTCAACAAGCACATATGGATGTAATTGGCCAGGTGTTAAATGGTAAATGGCGCACTTATATAGCGCTTTTATCCAAAGCGCTTTACACTGCGTCTCATTCACCCATTCACACTCACACACCAATGGTAGCAGAGCTGCCATGCAAGGCGCTAACTTGCCATCGGGAGCAACTTAGGGTTCAGTGTCTTGCCCAAGGACACTTCGGCATGTGGAGTCATCCGGGCTGGTATTCGAACCGCCAACCCTACGATTAGGGATGTCCATTAGGGATTAATGGACAACCCGCTCTACCGACTGAGCCACTGGCGGCTGCCAGTGTTCAAATACCTTTTGGCCATATAATTTATATAGTAGTTCTTTTTCATATTCATTACACAAATAAAACAAATAGGTGACTGTAACCCAAACAGAGCAGATGTCAATCCTGACTGCACAAAGACAAATCATTTTTGCGTCTACTCCAATCTAATACGTAGATATCTAGCAGTTACTCTGTTGTGTGAGTAAAAGCTGGAAAAGCACTCAATACTAATAATATTTAGGACAGTTTTGTATGAAATTTGACAAACCTAGCCTTTAAACAGATTCAGCCAGATTTAGGACATTTTTCTCTGCAGTTCCCCCATGTTTCTGTTAATTCAATAGGTTTAGGCAAAAACCTTGAGGCCATAAAGAATCTTTTCACTCTAAAACCTATTGTGCTTGATGGCCACACAGGTACACTTTTAGTACTACATGCAATGCTTGCATAACATTATGTCTAAGATCAGTACATTATTTTTTAAAGTGTGTCTAAACACTTGGGCTGAAGATGATGACAAATCTTTTGTTAAATTTCTCAAGATAGCAAATTTTTTGAATTATTAACAAAGTCTTAGCTAAAGCGATGTTGCAGAACAGATACTATAATGAGATTCTGCAAGTGTTTTTTGGTAAATATTTGAATTGCATTTAGGCATTGTTATACAATTAGGAATTTAAATAAATGCAAATAGAAAAGAAGAATATAAAAAGCATGATTGCCAAATGTGTGAATGGCTTCTCATTTGTATTCCTATGCAACTCAAGCACCTGGTTCACGGCTTGGTCTCTTTCTAATGGCCATCACAGCCAACATGCAATTGTAAATAAATAAATAAAGCTGCACATTATCATGTATTTGTCTGCTTGGTGAACATGGCCCTGTATTCCAATTAGGTAGGACCTACATTTTGTTCAACAATGAAGGAGATATTTTGTCATACCGGACATCTCACCTGTTTCACAATAATATTACTATAATCACTAAAATTTAGAATAAAACAACCAAAACAATTTATAGGTTTATTCTTTCTACACTGGTTTTGGCATTCTATCAATATAATGTGTCTTCTATAATGAAAGCTTAAGAAAGAAAGTTATGTTTCAATCCTCCTTGCGCAGCTGCCCTTGTCAAAGAATCAGTAATGGCTGTCTTCTTTCACATGGTAAACATGGGCTTTTGTTGGTTTTCCTGCAACCAGCCTTAATTCAGGTGGATGGATGTGTATAACCACAGTGTATGATTATCCACCATGATTATACAACAAAATGTTTTCTATGCTTTTCAATAATTTGACAATTTACTTTAAAAAAACTGATTCTGACTCCAGAATGAATTTGTTAAAAATACATTAAAGCCCTTTATTTTTAATTAGGGCTGTCAAAGATTTAGTCATGAGAGACATGCAGATCTAGAATAATAACATGTATTTTAGCCTGTATGTGTGTAGAACATTTTGTATGTTGGTTACACACAGTAAAAGAGATGTGGGAAGTACTAAGTGAATAGCCACCAATGGCATCACAATACCTTATTATTGTGAAATGCAATGGAAAAGCAGGAGGCATGATAGCTATAGAAAAGCGTTGCTGCTAGCAGTGAGGGCACAGTTACCATGGAGCACATGTGCATTGCATGAATGTGGCAGCAGCAACTTCTGCCCCTGTCAGCAATGTTCTGTTGTGCTCCAAGGAGAAAGGCTTTGTTTGCAGGCTTGTGGGAAGTCTGAGAATCACATACGCAAGTGGTCCATAAGTAAAAATTCAAGTGGCCGTGTGCAACCCTCCCCAATCAGAACATAAAGAATTTGGCAGCAGCATGCCATATAAAAGATGACAGTCCTCAAGCAAGACTGTATGTGGAGAAACATGTTCTGGGTATGCATGATGTGTTAAAAGGCATATTCATTTTGCACTTGAGGTTCTGAAGAGGTCGTCGAGTGTTTCTATTCTCATCAAGGTACAGCTTTTCATAAATGCTCTCTCAACATGCTCAGCTAACAGGAAGGTTTAGAGGACAAATAACACGTTCGGTTGCACAGGCTTGCACAGAATGTTTTCTTTTAAAATACTGGTTCTAATAATTTAATAAAGGAAAGAGGGGGAAATAATTCTGACAAAAATATTACAAAGGTGAAAAAGGCATGCAGTATAGTAGTACTCACCCTGACATCTTGTGCAGAAATGTAGCCGTGTTGATGCTCTATTAGTTGCGTTAATGCTGGTTGGCCAGGCTGGTTGTCTGACTGTCGAGTTAATGCAAGAGTGGGTGCGTAGATAGCAGGTGTGACGTTGGTCAGATCTGAGTGACAATGTAGAGATTACTCACACAAGCTGTTTGGGAGGGAGAGATGAAAAAGAACAGAGAAAGCACCATGTTGCACAATTTTCTGTTTTAAATGTACCATTAATTTACCTGACATTTCTTTCTTTGAATGAATATTTGTAAATATTATGTTCCTGCACTACCCCTAGACAATTCTATTAAAAGAATACATTCATTACTGGAAAAGAAAACGTTGATCAGTAATGTAAGATTATATAAGAGATTAGACTAAAAATTATTTCCCTATCTGATGAGAAGTGTTCATAAGTGTGGGTGTTCTTCATAATGTTTTTTGTGTCAAAAATAATGGTAGCTCGGTCTTTAAGATTCTGTGCTAGTGACTGAATGGCTGTGAGTTGAACTCCCAGAAGTACCAGAGAACCCCTGCTGAGTCCTTCAACAAGGCACTTAACCCTCAAATGCTCAATTTTGTGCCTTGATCTTGACTCATTTGCCACCTGTGGCTTTGGACAAGAAAGTCTTCCAAATATAAGTATCTAAATGTTCATCAGCCAAACAGATGATATCAAGTATATGTTTGTGCATGTACTACATAAAGCACTATTTAGTTATTTCTGTTTATTTATTTAAGTAAATTATTAGCCCACAAAATTAAGGAATGTTTTACATATATTCATCACAGGCTGATGGAAAAGTGAGCTGTAGTTTTGATGAACTTTGCAATGCCATCACTATGGCAACCACCAGTAGCAGTTTTGCTTTTTATTGTTGGTTGTGCACAAAGAACCAAGTGATTATTTAAGAGGTAAACAGCTGCATTTTATAGAAATGTTTGCTCAAGACTAGTTAAAAAAAAGGTTTTATTAATGAGGAATTTGACATGGTATTTTGCTGATACCTGCCTCAGAATTAAATTCTCGGACTCATGAGCATGCCTAAGTGATGTGGAACTAATCATTGCCCTCATGCTGAACCTGCCCTAACTCATCCGTTCCCTTAAACGACAGTCACCTCTACGGGGTTGTTCATGGGTCAGCGACGGTGTATCCCTGGAAATGCTGAGGTGTGCTTCATCTAAGTCTAATCAGTGAAAACTTGCCCCAGGATGGAAGGATCAGATTCTTACCATGGGGAGGAAACATGAACTGAATCAGAGGGCACCATAAAGGCAGGATAGCAACATCCTGTCCAATTCCAAAGTCCAGTTATCATGATGCAAACATGTTTACCTCAGATTCTGCGTTTTGGGCATAAGGATGCTAATGCAACAACTTACAGGATGTACAATATCTCACAAAAGTGAGTACACCCCTCACACTTTTGTAAATATTTGATTATATCTTTTCATGTGACAACACTGAAGAAATGACACTTTGCTACAATGTAAAGTAGTGAGTGTACAGCTTGTGTAACAGTGTAAATTTGCTGTCCAACACAATAACTCAACACACAGACATTAATGTCTAAACCACTGGCAACAAAAGTGAGTATACCCCTAAATTAAAATGTCAAAATTGGGCCCAAAGTATCAATATTTTGTGTAGACACCATTATTTTCCAGCACTGCCTTAACCCTCTTGGGCATGGAGTTCACCAGAGCTTCACAGGTTGCCCCCTGAATCCTCTTCCACTCCTCCTTGATAACGTCACAGAGCTGGTGGATGGTGAACATGTGTATATGTGTATATGGCCCAGTCTCCGTTGGGAGGGGATCATACTCTGCGATAATGTATATGTAATCAGAACCTTGTTCCCAGTAGGCAAGCAATGTTGCAGTTAATATCGCACTTGTGTTTGTTAACAATAGGTTGTGTTCTAATGTGTTTTCAGGTGCAAAGGTCAATTGATGCCAATTATAGATGCCAAACAATTATAACAAGGAGTAAAGCTTTGGCAGAGTAGAAGATAGAGTTTGTGTGTATCTCTAATACAAGATAAGGCTATATATGTTAAGGTAAGATAGCATGTATGTGTTAAGAGCCACTTGATAGCAGTATTGTCTCTTGTTATGGACAGGCAGCGCTTGATACAGCTGGCATGAATCCACTCGGGTTGTGACCGTCAGGACAGCAGTACAGGTAATGGCCACCACATGTGTAGGAGGGCCAAAGGCTACTTCCCCAACCTTTCATGGATTCAGAGAATTGAATCACTTGGAAGGAAAGGGTGAGTAGGCTGTTCTGTGGGTAAAGAGAAGCAGAAACATCATGTATGTTAGTTAATTTTTCAATGAGAGCCTGAGTATAGTCGCCGACAATCACGCCCAGAGCTCCTGTAAAACAAACACCTTGGTTACCCTTTGTCCAAGGAGAGGAAAGTGGTCTGCCCATAATGATCTCAAAAGGAGACAATTTTGTTTTCTGATTACAGGTCAAACGAATTTTACATAGGACAGCAGGAAAAAGATCCACCCATTTGCTAGAGGGATTCTCTAGTAGAACCTTAGTGAGTTGGTTCTTGAGGTTATGATTCTTTCTTTTCATGATCCCTGAACTTTGGGGATGATATGGGATGTGGAAGCGCCAATCAATATTCAGATATTGGCAAAGTTTGTGTTACCTTAGAAACAAAGGGTGTTCCATTATCGCCATCAATAAATTTAGGGATACCATAGCGCAGGATATTTCTTTGGCTAGAATTTTAACATGTGTTGGCACTTTATTTTGAGCATGGGAAAGCTTCTACCATTTGGAGAATGTCCATGTTAACTGAAAAGTATTGGCTACCATTCATAGCTTACATGTGTGTGAAGTCAATTTGCAATGCCTGAAAGGGGCCACTAGGTGGTGGTAATGTTTGGCGATTTTTCCTTGAATCTTTACTCTGGCACAGGTCAGACATGCATCAAGAAGTCATTTAACAGCTTTGGGAGTCTCAAGTACAAAACCTTGATGTTATAGCTGAGATCACCCCACTTAATGCGGCATGAGAAAGATAGTGAAATTGGTGGGCGATGGGGGAACAACCTTCCGAGGATCAAAAGAGGCCTGCAACATCAATGCCACAAGGAGTTAGAGAACGAAAAGATTTGAAAAATAGAGACATTATGCTGGACAAAGGGGCTGGGGCAAGCCCTCCTTTGCGGCCCACTTTGCCACTTCAACAGCGAGTGAATTACTGGGAGGATTATCTGTGTTAGAGAAGTCATGACCTTTAACCTTAGCAATAGCAAGTATGTCAGGTAAAAGTGAGGCTTCTGAAATGAGCATGGCATGTGATGTAGGTGTGCCATCAGTGGCTAGAAAAGCATGAGCATGTTATATATTTCCAAAATCTTGTCCAACGCCAAAGTCATAGCGCAAGTCAATGAAATAGTAACAGTCTTACCCTTTAAAAGATGACAAGAACAAGTGAGAGCAACGAGTTCCACATCCTGAGCAGAATGAAAGGAGATTGAGTGAGCCTGATTGTTATTCAGAATAGATAAGACCTGATGAGATGCATGCAATGTGAGTGGGTTGGATAGCACTACCTTTTCAGCATCAGTAACCATAAGCATGAACAGACCGCACACAGGCAGGCATACCTTGAACTACAGGTTCTAAAGTTTTGAAGAGATATGCTACAGGATGATAGCTACCACCATGCTCCTGGGCCAAGAAGCCCGCTGCAGTACTCCCGTCCTCAGATACATAGAGGTGAAAAGAAGACGAATAGTCCGGAAGTACCAGTGCTTGGGCTGAACTTAGTGACTGTCTTAGGAAGTAAAAGGAATGCATCATTCTTTGGTCCACTCAATATTTTGAGGAGAGTCTTTGAGACTGCATTATCTGAGGACCTTGTCATGGTGTGAGCAGACGGGGATAAATTGACGACAATAGTTTATGAGTTCCGAGAAGCTCATGTCACGATTCAAAGGTGCAGACGAATGTAAGTCCAGAATTCTTTAATTAATAGCACAACCAAACACAAAACAAGAACTATGAATCAGCAGCAAAACAATAAGGCTAAGAATAAACATTAACCAAAGATCATAAACAAAGCAGCAAAGAATGACAAATAGAAGACAAGCAATGCAGTGCAAACTGTGGCTATATACCCGAGTGCTCATTAACAGGAATGTGATTCAGGTGTCACAGTCACATGACCACCTGGGTCATGTGACCGTGATGCAGTGGCTGCTGGGAACTGTAGTTCAAAGATCCTTCTCTGATTACATGAAAGAATCCACAAGGCTAGAGGGGGGAGCGAAGTTCTCCGCAATGCTAGAGGGAGGAACGATGCTCTACGTGAAGCACGACGGGGGAGCGATGCCCTCTGTGGAGCAGGAACGAGGATTGAAATATGGCATGAAGTAAAGAAAAGGAGCGATGTCTCAGAATGGAGGAAGAGTGACATCCTCAGCATAGCAGGAAAGCGGAGCAAGATACTCAGCTGAGCAGGAAGGCAGCGCAACGTCCTCAGTTGAGGAGAATGGTAGAGCTACATCCTCAGAGGAGGAGAAAGGTGGAGTGATGTCCGAAGCAGAGCAGGGAATAAAAGCAGAGCTCTTGGCCATCCCGGGACGCAGAGCAACATCTTCAGCTGAACAGGGTGACTGAGCCGCATCCTCTGCTGAACAGGAATGCTGAGCGGCGTCCTCTTACGAGCAAGGAGGCTGAATGACGTTCTCCGTCGACTCTGCAAGCTGGAAGATATCCACAGTGGAGGGTGGGAGATGGCTCCAGCCTGGTTAGCAGGTTCCCCTTTGGTATACCCCATGACGGAGTGAATCATGTCGAGCCAATCTCTATCGTTTTTGATGAAGGAGAATTCTATCTCCTTCTCCCATCTCAGCTTTAATTTTTCATAAAGGGAGTCTTGGACCCTGAAAAATTCTGCTGCATCCATGTTGTGGTCTTACGTCCTGTCAGGATTCCAAGGTGGAGACGGATGCAAGTGCAGACTTTCCTTAATTAATAGCACAAACACAAAACAAGAACTATGAATCAGCAGCAAAACACTAAGGTTAACAATAGACATAAACCAAACATCGTAAACATAACAGGGACAATGGCAAAGAAAGACAAATGTAAGAAGAAGAATGCAGTGCAAATCGTGGCTATATGCTCGAGTAGACAATAAAACGCATCTTTAAAAGCATATTGGAGTGGCCATCACAAAGCTCCGACATGAACCCCATAGAAAATCTTTGGACTGAACTGAAAAAGTGTCTGAGTAAGTCGGCCTACAAACCTGACAGAGTTACACCAAGGAATGGACAAAAATTCAAGCCAAGTATTGTGAGAAACTGGTGGATGGATACATCAAGTATTTAAGCAATTAAAAGGTAATGCAAACAAATACTAAGTCAGATATCCCACCTCTCCTAGAAGTTCCAGTAGTCTCCCGTAAATTGATAGAGGCTCTTTGATGGCTGAAAGAATTTCTAATAGTAGGAGCAGAGAGTGAGTGACAGAACATACCCTGATTGCTCTCTCTTTTTGATAAACAGACTATCAGTTTTCTCTATGGGTGGGCTTTACCTCTCTCTCTCTCTCTCTCTCTCTCTCTGGTAGTTAAAACGAATGCAAGCGCAGATTTTGAAGATTTAATATAT
Source organism: Noturus placidus (assembly GCA_022414735.1). Taxonomy (NCBI): domain Eukaryota; kingdom Metazoa; phylum Chordata; class Actinopteri; order Siluriformes; family Ictaluridae; genus Noturus; species Noturus placidus. The sequence goes on along the minus strand of JAFFST010050079.1, from coordinate 212,416 downwards.
AACATGACAACCAAACAAAGACTGATATACATAAACACTGTGGCATGAAACAAACACTGTGGCATGAAACAAAGAGACGTGAGTCTAAACAACAAAAGACAAAGACTATGTTAAAACAAGGACTATATATGCACACACACATCAGTGCTCATTAACCACACCGTGAAACAGGTGCAGGAAAACATGTGACTTCGGGTGAGCAGTGGCTTCTGGGACATGGAGTCTACGGCAAACTGGGGTAGAGACAAAAACAAAAACGTAAACACAGTCTATGTGTTGAAAACTGTCATGCACTCTGCTTCCAGCAGAGCAAAGGTGCAGTACCTGCGTACAGCCACCAGGGGGAACCGTGACACTCTCTTCTGTTCATCCATCAGTTCAGTGTATCACTTTAGTTCAGTAACACTGTAGTGTCCTGTAGTGCTATGGCAGTGTCCAAAAAAAAAAAAGAAAATACAAAATGCAGTTCACCCCAGACTACACTCAAGTTACCTCTGCTTAATAGGGGTCAAATAACAACAGTTTTGCTCACTGCAGCGACTTTTCGATTGCCCATGCTGGGTTAAATGATTGTAAAAGCCATGTTGAGGTGAGTTCAATCGTTCATTAGCATAGCTAATGTTATTCAATTGATGTCCTATGTGGTGAGGCCAAACTCTCTGTTGACTTGATTAAAGTTGTAATAGAATTTTTAAAAAATGAGTAAATGAGTTGAATAATATAATATACTATAAAATAATAAATACATATTTCAATGTCACATTATATATGGGAATGTGTGTGTGTGTGTGTGTGTGTGTGTGTGTGTGTGTGTGTGTGTGTGTGATGTGAAAAAAACAAGTACACCCCAAGGAAATTGTTAGCTTTTTTGACATATTTGGACAAGCAAACATTTGATCATCTTTGAAACAGTGCCTATTAATAAAGTTGATATACTTGAATAAACCCACAAGGAAAATTATCAATTTTGCAATCATTTATTAAACAGAAATAGCAAAAGATGTGATATTCTTCTTTGGAAAACATAAGAACACCATTGACATCAGAAGCTAATATTGCCCCCCTTTAGCAGAAATAACTCCTTGTAGGTGTTTTGTATAATTGTCCACAGGCTTGCTGGAATTTTTGACCACCTTTACAATATTTTACTGTCGCAAGATCTCTGAGGGTTTACTGCCCATTTCAAATCCCCCGACAACATTTCAATGACTACGCCATTCCATAACCCTCATTTCCTCATTCGGTGCGGCTGTGGCTCAGTCGGTAGAGCGGGTTGTCCACTAATCCACTAATCGTAGGGTTGGGGGTTCGAATCCCGGCCCGGGTGATCCCATGCCGAAGTGTCCTTGGGCAAGACACTGAACCCTAAGTTGCCCCCAATGGCAAGCTAGCACCTTGCATGGCAGCTCTGCTACCATCGGTGTGTGAATGTGCTCTCATTTGTTAGTCGCTTGTAAATGTAAAAATTTAAAAATGATATTTCTGTAAAGCTGCTTTGAGACAATGTACCATTGTAAAAAGCGCTATACAAATTGATAAATTAAATTTCTTCTTTTTGAGCCATTCCTTGGTGGATTTTCTAGTGTGCTTAGTATAACTATCCTGCTGAAAAGTCCACTTTTGGTTCAACTTCACTTTTCAGACAGATGTCCTCACATTATCTTCAAGTACTCTTTGATATGATGCAGAATTCATAGTTGAATCAATGAATACAATCTATCCAGTCTTAGAGGCAGCAAAGCAATCCCATAACCCCATAGCATTTCCACCACCAGGAATCACATTTAGGTGCTTCTCCTGAAAAGCACTCTTTGGTCCGTGCCAAAGGTGTTTGCTGTTACGGTGGCCAAACAACTCAATCTTTGATTCATCTGTCCAGAGCGCATTATTCCAAAATGCCTGGTCTTTGCCTATATGCTCACTTTCAAACTGTAGTCTTGCGACAGCTTTTTCCTGGCACGCCTCCCAAATTTGCAGGTCAAATTTGTGCAATCTTTTTCTTATTGTTGAAGCATGTACTTTGTCACCAACTGTTGCAAGACTTACTAGCAGATCCTGTGATTAAATTTTGGACCTCTTTTTGCATCAGATGGTTGGCTCTAGGGCTGAATTTGCTCAGGCGGCCAGACCTGGACAAATTCGCAGTCATTTGAAATCTGTGCCATTTGTAGATTATTTTCCTTATAGTGGAATCATGTATTTCAAATAATAACTTTATAAATCCCTTGCCAGACTCACAGGCATTCACAACCTTTTTTCTGAAGCCCTTATAGAACTCTATAAATCTTGGCATGATGACACCAAACACCTCAGTAGCAAAGGAACACCAGACACTAGATATGAGAGAGGTTTAAATAAGACAAGAGAAGATAACAATGATACCAGGTGTACTTATGACCTATATTAATGGATGTCTAAATTTGAAGCCTGAATTTGGTCAAAGATTGAAAGTCACTATCTTATTTCAGTTTGCTGGTAGGTGAATTTTAGAGCCAGAGTCTGAACGGTATAGAAAGTTATAGCCAGAATCTAAGCACTATAAACCGTTGTAGCCAGAGTCTAAGCACTCTAAACCGTTGTAGCCAGAGTGTAAACACTATAAACTGTTGTAGCCGGAGTCTACACACTCTAAACCATTGTAGCCAGAGGCTAAGCACTTTAAACCATTGTAGCCGGAGTCTAAGCACTATAAACCATTGTAGCCAGAGTCTACGAACTCTAAAACATTGTAGCCAGAGTCTACGCACTATAAACTGTTGTAGTCAGAGTCTACGAACTCTAAACCGTTGTAGCCAGAGTCTACGAACTCTAAACCGTTGTAGCCAGAGTCTACGCACTATAAACCGTTTTAGCCAGAGTCTACGCACTATAAACCATTGTAGCCAGAGTCTACGAACTCTAAACCGTTGTAGCCAGAGTCTACGCACTATAGACCATTGTAGCCAGAGTCTAAGCACTATAAACTATTGTAGCCAGAGTCTAAGCTCTATAAATTGTTGTAGCCAGAGTCTAAGCACTATAAAATGTTGTAGCCAGAGTTTACACACTCTAAACCAGTGTAGCCAGAGTCTACGCACTATAAACCATTGTAGCCAGAGTCTAAGCACTATAAACCGGTGTAGCCAGAGTTTACACACTCTAAACCGGTGTAGCCAGAGTCTACGCACTATAAACCATTGTAGCCAGAGTCTAAGCACTATAAATTGTTGTAGCCAGAGTCTAAGCACTATAAAATGTTGTAGCCAGAGTTTACACACTCTAAACCGGTGTAGCCAGAGTCTACGCACTATAGGCGGCTGTGGCTCAGTTGGTAGAGCGGGTTGTCCACTAATCCACTAACCGTGGGGTTGGCGGTTCGAATCCCGGCCCGGGTGACTCCACATGCCGAAGTGTCCTTGGGCAAGACACTGAACCCTAAGTTGCCCCCAATGGCAAGCTGGCAGCTCTGCTGCCATTGGTGTGTGAATGTGATCTCATTAGTAAGTTGCTTGTAAATGTAAAAATGATATTTCTGTAAAGCTGCTTTGAGACAATGTACCATTGTAAAAAAAAGCGCTATACAAATTGATAATTATTATTATTATTATTATTATAAACCATTGTAGCCAGAGTCTAAGCACTATAAACTGTTGTAGCCAGAGTCTAAGCACTATAAACCATTGTAGCCAGAGTCTACGAACTCTAAAACATTGTAGCCAGAGTCTACGCACAATAAACTGTTGTAGTCAGAGTCTACGAACTCTAAACCATTGTAGCCAGAGTCTACGAACTCTAAACCGTTGTAGCCAGAGTCTACGCACTATAAACCGTTTTAGCCAGAGTCTACGCACTATAAACCGTTTTAGCCAGAGTCTACGCACTATAAACCGTTGTAGCCAGAGTCTACGCACTCTAAACCATTGTAGCCAGAGTCTAAGCACTATAAACTATTGTAGCCAGAGTCTACACACTCTAAACCATTGTAGCCTGAGTCTAAGCACTATAAACCATTGTAGCCAGAGTCTAAGCACTATAAACTGTTGTAGCCAGAGTCTAAGCACTATAAACCGTTGTAGCCAGAATCTAAGCACTATAGACCATTGTAGCCATAGTCTATGTGGTATAGATTGTTGTAGCCAGAGTTTGCGCAGTATAGACCATTGTTTTTATTGTTGTTTACCTTTTATTGTCCCCCTTAGGGGAAACAAGTTTTGCAGCAAAAGGTAACAGACATACAGACAATACATAATACACAAACAATATATAATATGCACCACACAAATCATAGTTCATATCAGAAATCAGAAAGGAAGAGTTCATTAAACCAACAGCCACTGAAACAAAAAAAAACACAATAATTTGTGTACATAATATATAACAAGGGTGACAAACAACATCCTTGAGGAGACCCAGTAGAACAAAATAACTGTTTGGAATATACGGCATTAATTTTAACACACTGTGATCTTCCTGTTTAAAAAATCTAAAAATCCATTTAAATCAATGTAGCTAGTGTCTGAGCAGTATAGATTGTTGTAGCTAGAGTTTCAGCAGTATGGACTGTTGTAGCTAGAGACCGAGCAGTATAGATTATTGTTGCTAGAGTCTGAGCAGTGTGTGTGTGTGTGTGTGTGTGTGTGTGTGTGTGTGTGTGTGTGTGTGTGCGTGTGTGTGTATGCCCCTTCTTTATGTATTATCATGCGTGTGCATGCAGTTCTTCATACTTATTTTTGTCTGTAAGTTGATGTAAATGTTTACTCTAAAAAAAACATATTTCAATTATATTATATTTTAAATAAAATATAGTATAATATAAATTCAGAGTGACAACACATATTTCCCAGAATGCACAACACATTATTATGCTGTTGTGGAATTGTAGTAGTAATTTCACTATTTGTAAGTGTACAATATAAAATACAGCAAGGGTTAACAGTGTAGCTATTTCTGGGGTTGACAGACATTGCAGTAATCCACTATAATCCCCCAGGAATTGCCCTTGCTTTCAGCACAAACACTTTCTGAAAAAGCATTGAACAGTTTTACAGTTTTTTTTAATGTATATATATATATATATTTTTTTTAATTACTGCTGAAATTCATATTAATGCCATTGTGACCCATTTCTATATATCTCTTACAAAATTATATTCATTCATTTCATTTTTGCATTCTGAACCTGCTTGTACTAATTATTTCCTTATGTGAAGAGATCATTAAATAGTGACAAGTTGATGAAACAAACGTTTTTCTATTAAAAATCCGACCCTACCTCACCGAACAGGCCACACAGATACTAGTCCAGGCTCTTGTTATCTCAAAACTGGACTACTGCAACTGTCTACTTTCGGGCCTCCCAGCCAGGCTCCATCAGACCCCTGCAGATGATTCAGAATGCTGCAGCACGCCTGGTCTTCAACCAGCCCAAGAGAACCCATGTCACACCCCTCTGCATCTCCCTCCACTGGCTTCCTGTAGCTGCCCGCATCAAATTCAAGGCCTTGATGCTCACCTACAAGACCCTGTCTGGAACAGCACCCTTCTACCTCAACTCTCTGCTGAAGGCTTACGTTCCCACACGCAATCTGCGATCGATTAGTGACCGACGTTTAGTAGTTCCTATTCATCGCGGCACAAGGTCCCTTTCCAGAACCCTCACACTAACTGTTCCTCAGTGGTGGAATGAACTTCTAACCTCAATCAGGAGTGCAGATTCACTCACCATCTTCAAAAAAACAGCTAAAGACCCACCTCTTCCGTCAACACCTAACATAAAAAAAATGCACTTGCACCTCTACTCTGCGCACTTTGCTTCTTCTAGTATTCAATTAATAGATCTTGTATAGTAGCACTACTTGTATTGTTCTCTGCTTGATATCACTTTGCTTGTATCTCTCATTTGTAAGTCGCTTTGGATAAAAGCGTCTGCTAAATGAATAAATGTAAATGTATATGTATTACAGGTTTCTTGTTTATCATTGTGTCATGTCTTTGTAATAATTAATTTTGTACCAAACTTTCTGCTGAGCGGTGAAAATATCACCAACTCTTATCCTTAAATGCCTACTCTATTTAAAGTTTAATTTATTACAAGAGGCTTGAGAGATGTGAGTTTTAAATAAGACTATTCGTTTTACATGCCCTCGTTTTGTTTGAGAGATCATTAGGAAGGAATGCTGTTCCAAATCTAAAATATGGTTATATCTATTATGTAAACCACCCTGCATTATTCTATCTTATTTAGTGGTTAATTCAACCTGTATATGATGTTCAGATCCTGGACTCGGTCTACTATCTGTGTAGAGTTTTACATACTTTCCCCATGTTTGTGAGGGTTTGAGGGTTTTCTCTGGGTTTTCCAGTTTCCTTCCACTGTCCAAAAACCAGCAGGTGTAAATGAGAGTGTGAATGTGTGAATGTGTGTGTGTGTGTGTGTGTGTGTGTGTTGTACGGTGATGGACTGGTGTCCCATCAGGTGGCTTCTCCTTCCTTGCTGCCAGTTTTCCCAGATATGCCATGACCCTGACCAGGATAAACTGATTACTGAAGATGAATGAATAAGGTGTTAAGCCGTCCTAAAATTTCAGATATTTTCTTCATCTTAGACACAGATTTATCTCTCTCTATATTTTTTAAACAACCTTTTTTTTAATTACTAAACTGGTCTGACTTTAATCTGAGTGGATTTTTAAATGACCACTAGACGGTGTAAACCCTACTACATTTTAAACTACTAAAAGGGCAAAATGTGAAATATTGTAATTACTCTTAGTCCATTTTCTGCTGTAGGCCTAATAAACTATACAAAGGCTATTAGGCAAGTGGGCTAATTTTAAAATCTACAGCAAGAAAGAAAAACAGCAGAACTAGATAATAGTGTTTGTGGTGCTGCTTCACATCATTAATAACAGAGAATGTTGTGTGAGTAAATTCAGAAGCTGTCTTATAGAAGCATTTCAGGAACGGGTGTATTGTTTTAGCAGTGCTGAGAGATATTAAGTGAGTTGCTGATCCGTTGGCGTTCCACAGTACAGCACCTGTCACTGTCTCCAGGGAAGCAGTGGCGCAGCTTCAGCACCGCTGAGGAAACAGTGTCTCTTTAACTTGCGACTAAGCCGATTATTGTCGATTCTGCTTTTAGCGTCTGTTCGCTCAATCTTTGTTATTGTGTGCTCTAGACACGAATAGTAGTCGAGCAGGCGTTGAATGAGATCTTGGTGGACTTAAGCGCGCTCTTGTGTCGCTGGGGATTTTACTGCACGGGGCGGATATGTCTGGAGGATCTTTCTTTAAATCCTTTCCACTTTTCTGACTTTTTTATTTACTTTTATTTCTTTTATTTTTTTAGGTCCGTGTCCGATGATCATGGTCTGAAGCAGAACGGTGTGAGACGTTTGGGAGGAAAATGCAGAAAAGTGTGCGCTACAATGAGGGGCACGCACTTTATCTCTCCGTGAACGCGCGTAAAGAGGGAACGAAGCGGGGCTACCTGAGCAAGAAAGCGACCGAGAACAGTCGCTGGAACGAGAAATACTTTGCTCTGTATCAAAACATCCTGTTTTACTTTGAGAATGAGCAGAGCACCAGGCCGACGGGGATTTACTTATTGGAAGGATGCACCTGCGAGCGCGTGTCCGCGCCCAAAGTATCTACAATCAGCCGAGACAATTCAGATAAGCAGGTATACCGTATTATTATTATTATTATTATTATTATTATTATTATTATTATTATTATTATTATTATTATCCTATTATTATTATTATTATTATTATCCTATTATTATTATTATTATTATTATTATTACTGTTGTTGTTGTTATTATTGTTATTATTATTATTGTTATCCTATTATTATTATTATTGTTGTTGTTGTTGTTGTTATTATTATTGCTATTATTATTATGGTTATCTTATTATTATTATTATTGTTGTTGTTGTTGTTGTTATTATCCTATTATTAGTAGTAGTAGTATTAATGTGAAAATTAGTAATATTATTATTATTATCCTATTCTTCTTCTTCTTATTATTATTATTGTTATTATTAATAATATGAATATTGTTATTATGAATATTATCCTATTATTATTATTATTATTATTATTATTATTTGTGTGTGTGTGTGTGTGTGAGCATGTTTTTATTACTTAGTGGGGACAAATGTATCCACAAGGGTAGGATGTGACCGTTTTGAACTTGTGGGTACATTTGGTTGGTAGAATTTCTTTAGAGTTTGTTTGAAATCTTTGCAAATTTATTAAAAATAAAAAACAAAAAGCACATGTACATAAGTATTCACACCCTTTGCTCAATACTTTGTTGAAGCACCTTTGGCACCAATTACAGACTCGAGTCTTTTTGAGAATGATGCTACAAGCTTGGCACACCTATTTTTGGGCAGTTTCTCCCATTCTTCTTTGCAGGACCTCTCAAGCTCCATCAGGTTGGATGGGGAGAGTCAGTGCACAGCTATTTTCAGATCTCTCCAGAGATGTTCAATCGGGTTCAAGTCTGGTCTCTGGCTGGGCCACTCAAGGACATTCACAGTGTTGTCATGTAGCCACTCCTTTATTATCTTGGTGCTTAGGGTTGTTGTCCTGTTGGAAAATGAACCTTCACCCCAGTCTGAGGTCCAGAGCGCTCTGGAGCAGATTTTCATCAAGGATGTCTCTGTACATTGCTGAATTCATCTTTTCCTCGATCCTGACTAGTCTCCCAGTTCCTGCCACTGAAAAACATCCCCACAGCATGATGCTGCCACCACCATGCTTCACTGTAGGGATGGTTTTGGCCAGGTGATGAGTGGTGCCTGGCTTCCTCCAGACATGACACTTGCCATTCAGGCCAAAGAGTTCATTCTTTGTTCAATCTTTGGTCTGAGAGTCCTTCAGGTGCCTTTCGGCACACTTCAGGCAGGCTGTCATTTGCCTTTTACAGACGAGTGGCTTCCATCTGGCCACTCTACCATACAGGTCTGATTGGTGGAGTGCTGCAGAGATGGTTGTTCTTCTGGAAGGTTCTCCTCCCTCCACAGAGACACGCTGGAGCTCTGTCAGAGTGACCATCGGGTTGTTGGTCACCTTGCTGACTAAGGCCCTTCTCCCCCGATCGCTCAGTTTGGCCGGGTTGCCAGCTCTAGTAAGAGTCCTGCTGGTTCCAAACTTGTTCCATTTACGGATGATGGAGGCCAATGTGCTCATTGGGACGTTCAATGCCTCAGAAATGTTTCTGTATGCTTCCCCAGATCTGTGCCTCGATACAATCCTGTCTCAGAGGTCTATAGACAATTCCTTGGACTTCATGGTTTGGTTTGTGCTCTGACATGCATTGTTAACTGTGGGACCTTATATCGACAGGTGTGTGCCTTTCCAAATCATGCCCAATCAACTGAATTTACCACAGATGTACTCCAATCAAGTTGTAGAAACATCTCAAGAATGATCAGTGGAAACAGGATGCACCTGAACTCAATGTTGAGTGTCATGGCAAAGGGTGTGAATACTTCTGTACATGTGCTTTTTTTGTTTTTTATTTTTAATAAATGTGCAAGGATTTCAAACAAACTTCTTTCACATTGTCATTATGGGGTATTGTTTGTAGAATTTTGAGTAAAATACTGAATTGAATCTATTTTGGAATAAGGCTTTAACATAACAAAATGTGGAAAAAGTGAAGCGCTGTGAAAACTTTCCAGATGCACTGTATATGCAACTCAGTAGCTATCAATACTAAGTGTAGGTAAAGACTCAAAGCATGACTACGTAAAACTATTTATGAGAAGGACTGCTGTATCTGCATCGCTGCACACATGCATACTGTATATCAGAGTAAATGTTCCTGCACTGCCCTGCCATCTCTCACACTCTAACCCATCTCTGAGATTATCCACTGCAGACTGTATTGTCTATAGTGTTTGCACTGGTCCCATACTTCGAGCAGTTTCTGGACACTTATTCCTTTCCAACTATCAGAGGATTCTGTTTAGTAAAACCATACAACAGTAACATGTCACACTTGTGGTTTGACATGACAGTGTCATTTTATTTGTCCAGCCCTATGCCTCGAGCTCCCTGGAATAGGCTTCAGGCCTTGTATTGGATATAACTAGCTGACAGTTTAATTTAGATTATGAACATTTTCTAACTATTGCTCAAAAATCATCTCAGAATTACAGCCAAAAAATGTTTTGTTTAATAATAGCTAGCATTATCAGGGTAAATTGTGTACATTTATGAATATGACTTAAAATTACCTCAGAAATCCTGACAACCTAGTTCATGCTAGCTACATGTGTTAGCAGGTTATATTTATGAATATTACTTTAGCTCTTAATCATATCAGATCACCAGCTCATGTTGGTGTCCAGGGTTTCCCCCACCTAGTGCCTGAGTTCCTTGGGATAGGCTCCAGGCTTCCTGCCACCACAGTGGTATGGATGAATAGATGGACTTTAGGGTTATGGTTATCGTTATGGATGATATTTTTTTCTTTTTTATATATAATAATTCTGATGATGTAGATTAGTCCTTGTAATGTAATGTAAATTCTGTTACATATTTGAGTAACATGTTAATGTTGAGTTGGCAAAGTGTTTGATTTGTATAACCGAAACAATGGAAATATAATTATAGATGCTACATGGGTTTTTTTTTACTATCTGAGATGCCATTTCTTTTCACATCATGTTGCTCTCCAAAGTGTATAACTCTGAAAATGGCATTTACAGTGCCTTGCAAAAGTATTCAGCCCCCTTGAACTGTTCGACCTTTTGCCACATTTCAGGCCTCAAACATAAAGATATAAAACTGTAATTTTTTGTGAAGAATCAACAACAGGTGGGACACAATCATGAAGTGGAACGAAATTTATTGGATATTTCAAACTTTTTCAACAAATAAAAAACTGAAAAATTGGGCGAGCAAAATTATTCAGCCCCTTTACTTTCAGTGCAGCAAACTCTCTCCGGAAGTTCAGTGAGTATCTCTGAATGATCAAATGTTGACCTAAATATCTAATGTTGATAAATAGAATCCACCTGTGTGTAATCAAGTCTCCGTATAAATG
>JAFFST010050079.1:167825-194300 GCA_022414735.1 Noturus placidus | reverse complement strand
GGAGACTCTGTCCATAGGACAACAATCAGTCATATACTGCACAAATCTGGCCTTTATGGAAGAGTGCAAAGAAAGCCATTTCTCAAAGATATCCATAAAAAGTGTCGTTTAAAGTTTGCCACAGGCCACCTGGGAGACACACCAAACATGTGGAAGAAGGTGCTCGAACTTTGAGGAAGCTAGTGTGGTATGCTGGTTAAATAGAAACCTTCACAATGGTGGAGGCCACTGTGAACATGGCGTGTATATATTGAAAGAATTGCTGTGGAAAGCAAACTGGCTTTTCCAATTCTGGCTTGATACTGTTACTTGCACTGATTTCATGGTTCCTTTGAATTGCTAGCTTTATTGATTTGAATGTCAAAATCCTCTATTCCAAACATGAAAAATGCACATTCACATCCACATTTCAAATGCATTGTCAAAAACATGTGAAATGTTAAAATATCAGTAAATATCAGTATTAAAGATTTTCAAAAGGCACAATCAGGAAAATGGGCAGAAGGCTGGTGATAGAAAGTAAGATGAGATAAGGTTCAGAATTGTGCAATGGAACAGTAATAGGACCTCAGAAAAACAGGATCAAACAGAATTCAGAAACATGCTCAGGTTATGCTAATTGGCTCGGCTGGTGGTTAGTAATTTGATAAGTTGGACCACTGGAAACCTCAGCCAGGACTAGAGATAAACAGGCATATGACAGTATTAAACATGTGGTACATCATCTTTATGGAAAATTAGGAATGCCATTACATTGCATTGAACCCTATTTGACAAAGGTCCCTCAGTGGACCAATTCTATTAAAATTTTCCTCAACAGCATGTCTGCCATGAGGCTCTAAACTACTACAAAAGAATAGAGCTTCAAAGTAATACATTCTAAAAGCAAATGGCTCATTGTAATTTGTTTTGTTGGCCAGCTGGACTGAGGAGGCCTTTGATATGTGCGAACCGCTCTGCATATTCATAGAGCAGTTGTTTGTGGAGTCATTATAAGATTCATTATGAAGTCCATCAAGCCACCATCATTCATCTGGAACACAAAAATCAGATCAGTGTATTTTCGAAGCATAGCTGACACATTTTCATTACCACATTGAACTGATTACAGCTTTTGATGGCAAAAATACTTTTCAAAAAAAGCTTTTACTGTGGTTACATTTTACCAAATCACAACAGCTGTGGGTATTAGTTATTAAGACAATCCATCTCTTTGATTGTACCTGCTAAAGATTTAGATTTTAAATGAAACATACTTGACAGAACATGAAACAAGTGAAATGTCTCGGGTTACCATGGAAATCGGGTTTCGTGTTATGCTGAAGTGGTACTGTATTATTATTCCAGAAGCACTCACCACAAAATGTTACACAAGATATCCTTCCCCCCACCCCACCCCCATCCTACTAGTGAACTCTGGCCTTAGATGATAAATTACATTCTTTGCATTAGATTATTCTGTATTAGTCTGTTGATTCTATGAACTCAGTCCTCTGAAAATAAGGCTCCTTCACACAACGTTACATATTTTAAGCTTTAAGAGACAAGTGCACATGCAAGTGTATCCTTGCTACACAATGCACCACTACCTTAAAAGCCTCCCTGATAGCAACATAGCCATTTGAATAAAAATAAAAGAAAGTATAGAGGTCACTGTGCATTGTGTAGCTTTATAAACACACAGGAAAAACAAATGTGAGTTCCCTCTTTCAGTGAATATACAGTGGTAGTGAATATAATGAAGTAGATATAATTGTGTTAGTTTAACACACAAATAAGTGCTATCAGGAGACCGTGATGATAAGTTGGAGTGGTGGATGTGAGGGAGAGAAAAGTGTGTGTAAGAAACAGTGATTCTATTGTTATCTTCCAGCTTAAAGGCCTGGGGCTGAGGAGAGTGCATTAAAAGCAGAGATGAGAAGCAAAGGCTGTTACATAAGTGCAGATATGTGCACACACGCACGCACACACACACGCATACACACACGCGCGCGCACACACACACACACACACACACACACACACACACACACACCAGATGACCTGCTATGCGATGAGAGAAGACAAAAAGCCCTTAAGCTTAAGTCCTATAACATACATGTGTACACACACTCACACATTCACTCTCGACCTATTGCATTAACACCATTTTGGGCTTTTGAATTGCAAATCACAGTATAATCCTCTTATGGAAAAGAAAATTCTAAATAAAACCTCTCAATGTTTTCACTTACCTGTGCTGCAACTTTAGTACCACTTCCTTCAAACAACTCTTCTACATTGGGGGAAAATGTCAACAGTGTGACTGCTGTGAGAGCTTGCTCCTTTCCAAACAGTCCTTTTTTTTGCAATTATAGTAAATACCACCTGCACAATCCTCATTGTATGACCAATGTGTCTTGTGTTTAATGATGACTTAATTTTCTATCCCTTATTAAGCACTATTTCCTGGTCATCTTCGGCCATGATGGGCAGAAACCTCTGGAGTTGCGGGCCGAAGAGGATACAGAGTGTACTGAGTGGGTGGAAGCCATTCAGCAAACCAGGTACAGCAGCAAATGCATTTAACTGATTTTAGTGAGAAAGAAACACCTTTAGCTTATGTAAGTTTCAGTGGCTGAATGCGATAGTATTTCAGAAATTCTGCAGCTGTATCAAGAAAAGCTGAATGTTCTGATGTCATTTCTGTGGTTGTAGTTTTTCTACATGTAAAAATGGAACAAATTTCAAGCTGTAAAATTTCAAGGCACAAAAAGTGAAAGAGAAGCTTTGCCCAAGAGAAGCTCTTTGATCCAAACAAATCCCTATTATTATAATTTTTTACCCATAAATTCACTGTCATTCATTTTTTGGAAACAGTGCAGGTTCACTCTCAGGTCACCCATCAACATCCTCCGTATGTTTAAAGTTTACATCCCTGAATAATATTCTATATATGCATAAATGCATAATTCATTTATAATATTTAGTTGTAACAAAATGTTTACTATAAAGAAATAGCAGAATTGTTCTGTAGTTTGAATCACTGCTTTCGCTCTGTTTATCCATTTGTCTACATCTCTCTGTCATCATCCCTGCATCAGCTACTCTGACCTCATCCTTGCACGTGAGGTGCTCATGCAAAAGTACATCCACCTGGTGCAGATCATGGAGACAGAGAAGGTGGCTGCCAATCAGCTCTGCACACAGCTTGAAGACCAGGAGACAGAGATCGAAAGGCTCAAGGCTGAGGTCAAAATCAACATAATTAAATTAACACATGTATAGTGCATAAGTATTCACCCCCATCCAACATTTCCACATTTTGTGCTGTTACCACTTGGAACTGAAGTGGTCTTAATTGGGATTGTACATTCACCATCCATTTTATAGTACTTCTAGATAAATCAATTATTTGCCCCTTATTTTAGTCTGATGAGGTTGCTTTTACTGTGTTTCACATTAGGTTGTGTCGCTGAGAAAATCAAAGGAGAGAATGTTACCTTGTCATTCCAATCAAGAAGAGGATGACCCTGATATAAAGAAAATAAAGAAGGTAAATAGTTTGAATTCTCTGGATATTTTATGACTGCACTACACGTCCATCTACAATCAGTTATTATACATAATTTATACATTTGGTGTACATTATATTAATGGCACCACTACTGAAATGAAAGTCAAAGACAACTTTATTATTATTCTGCAGATCACACAATAAAATGAGGTAGTGAGCCATTTCAGTGCTTAAAAAAACAGAGATCAGCCATAACATTAAAACCATGTGCCTAATATTGTGCAGATCCCCCTTGTGCCACCAAAACAGCTCTGACCCATCAAGGCAAGGACTTCACAAAACTGAAGATGTGCTGTAGTATCTGGCACCAAGACATTAGACATTTACGTTTATAGCCTTGGCACACACCTTTATCCAGAGTGACTTATAGAAGTGCTTTGTCTCTATCAATAAATACAACCTAATGCTGGTTGACTAGGTTATGGACTAAGAATACCATCAGTCTAAAAACCCCGGTTGGAAGTAATTTAGTAAGAAAAGACAACACGGTTAAAAAAAAATAGTGCTAATATAAGTACTTCAGGAAAAGGTAGGTCTTTAAACATCATTTGAAGACCAACAGTGACTGCCGGCTATAGGGGAAGTTCATTCCAACACCTAGTTGCCTGAACAGAGAACAGTCTTGATGCATGCCTTCCTTGTACCCTGAAAGATGGCGAGACAAGTCGAGCAGTCCTAGAGGATTGGAGGGAGTGTGGTGCAGTGCGGTGTGTGATAAGTGCTTTGAGGTAAGTGAGCGCTGGTAATTTTTTGGCTTTGTAGGCAAGCATCAGTGTTTTAAATCTGCTGCAGGCAGCTACAGGATACCAGTGGAGGGAGTGTAGCAATACTGGATCAGTTGCAGAGGTTAGACCTGCCAGGCACGAGTTGCAGTAGTCCAGTCTCAAAACGACAAGGGACTGAACAAACACCTGAGGGGCCTGTGTGGATAGAAATGAATGAATCCTTCTGATGTTAGCAGCAGATTCTTTAAGTTGTGAGGTGGGGACTTGTTTGTCCAGCACTTCCCACAGATACGCGATCGGATTGAGAGCTGGGGAATTTGGAGGCCAGGCCAACACCTTGAACTCTTTCATGTTCCTCAAACCAGGGTTCATTATCCTAATGAAAGAGGCCACTGCTATTAGGGAATACTGTTGGCATGAAGGGGTGTACATGGTCTGCAACAATGTTTAGGTAGGTGGTATGTGTCAAAGTAACATCCACATGAATGTCAGGACCAAAGGTTTCCCAGCAGAACATTGCCCAGAGTATCATACTGCCTCTGCCAGTTTGCCTTCTTCCCATAGTGCATCCTAGTGTCATCTGTTCCCTAGGTAAGCGAGTCACACGCACCCGGTTTTTCCTGCTTGCAACACATCAACTTTGATAACTGATTGTTCACTTGTTGCCTAATACAGGGGTCTTCAACGTTTTCCAGGCCAAGGACCCCCAAACTGATGGCGAGATGGAGCGGGGACCCCCTAATTATATATATTGTATGAAATTGTGTTATATCAAACTGGTACGGAAACTTTCGTGACCCCCATGCAGTACCTCCGCGGACCCCCTGTTGAAGACCTCCGGCCTAATATATCCCACCCCTTAGCAGGTGCCATTGTAAAGAGATAATCAATGTTATTCACTTCACCTCAGTGATTTTAATGTTATGGCTGATCAGTGTAAACACTTAAAAAAGAAAAAAAAAACGTGCAAACATAATGGATACAAACCCCCAATACAAACATTCAAAAGGACCATGATATGCTATTGCCAATGTCTTAAGGTGCAGAAAGTGCTGCAAGGTACAAAAGTATAAAGATTTATTTAGATGCTTAACACAAACTCCTCCTCAGTTTATTACAATTTGAGCATGCCAAATAAAGTCTGTCATTGTTTTAATTATTTTGACTGAGAGCAGATATAATTGTTATTTATCTCAGAATAACATCAGAGACGTTAGGTATATAGGTAGTCTTGGTGAAGAATTTCACTTTGATAAAGTATAGTATAGTAAAAATGTATTGCTGTGAGTCTCATGAGTTAGAATATATATTTTAAAATTGTAAAATTCATAATGACCTTATGAGATCAGCTAAGTTTATGGTGATTGTAGATACAAAGCTTCATGCGTGGCTGGCTTTGCCGAAGAAAGTGGAAGATCATTGTTCAAGACTACATTTGCTCACCCCATGCTGAAAGCATGAGGAAGCGGAACCAGATTGTCTTCAACATGTTGGAGGCTGAGACTGAATATGTGCTCCAGCTGTCCATCCTGGTGAACTGCTTTCTGCGGCCGCTCAGGATGGCTGCCAGTTCCAAAAAACCTCCAATAGGCCATGATGATGTTAGCAGCATTTTCCTCAATAGGTATATATATATATATATATATATATATATATATATATATATATATATATATATATATATATAACCCGGCCATGGCAAAATATGCTGGTCTCACATTATACTCAATAAAGTTTGACATTGTCCTTCCATTTATCAGAAGACACTGTTGATAGTGATGTTACTCTAAAACATTCTTATCTAACTTTTTTCCCCTAGTGAAACTATAATGTTTCTTCATGAGATATTTCACCAAGGCCTAAAAGCAAGACTTGCCAATTGGCCCAGATTAGTTTTAGGTAAGTGCCATTTGCTATTTATTGATCTTTTTGCAGCCCACGCACATAAAATTGAATGTTCACTTTTGAATTGAATGTTTAATTAAAATTAAAGGTAACTATGAAATTAGATGTGTTGAAAGAAAACAGTAATGTTTGTTAATATAGTACACATATGTTTAAAATTTTAGGGTTTTATTTCAGCTCTATCATATACACCATATTCTCACATTCAGAAGCTCAGTAGTGTCAAATTAAACGTTTGTGAATAATTGAAAAAATGGTTAAGGGACTGTTATCACAAAGACTTTCAACAGAGGCTTTCCTGGTTTAAATACATAAAAGTAAAAGCAGATCACTACACTAGAATATTTTGGCCTAACTACTTTATTTATACTAGATCCTTAACATTTTTTGGTTGTTGGCAAATTTATCTGCTATAGCAATTCTATCAGTTATTACATTCATTAATGAAGAAATGTGATTTAAGATTCACAACAAAAAATATGCTAATATATCTCTATTCATAATCTTTGTTACTTTTTAGCTGACCTCTTTGATATATTGCTGCCGATGTTAAACATCTACCAAGAATATGTACGGAACCACCAGTACAGTCTTCAGGTTCTAGCTAACTGCAAGCAGAACCGGGATTTTGACAAGCTACTGAAGCAGTACGAGTCCAATGCTGCCTGTGAGGACCGAATGCTGGAGACGTTTCTGACCTACCCAATGTTTCAGGTCCACATCTTTGAAGTTTCATGTTTGAAAGAGACAAATCAAGTTAAAGGAAACATTTGCTCGATTTGTTTTTGTTTTTTTTTACCTTTTAGACTTAACAATGTTTAAAATATGATTAACTATAAAATCTGACTGTGTTCCAGATTCCTCGATATATCATCACTCTGCATGAACTGCTTGCCCATACTCCCCATGAGCATGTAGAACGCAAGAGTCTGGATTTTGCCAAATCAAAACTGGAGGAGCTGTCCAAGTATGCTAAAATTTATTTTAGTACGATGGCTAGGCTCTTAATAAGTACGTAATTGTGGTTTTATAATGTAAAATGATAGATTTATCAATTATGCTAAGCTGAGATCAAATTAATCCTGGTTGGTACCCTTCATGCTCATATTATATACTCTCATGTACCATATGCCAAAGTGCATTTTCTGGGGAATTGTTCTGCAAAAGATATGGTTTATGCATGTCACTCAGGCTTTTAACCAGTCATATGTCCCTTTAGTCTTAACTACAATTTTGAATGCTGATACTGGCAGTTAGAAATATATTAGATTTTTTTAAACCCCAAGGTGTATGTAGTTAATGTGTACTATATTGTACAGTTATACAAGGGCAAGTGATTTTTTTTGGGGGGGGGCTTCATTATCAGAATGATGCATGATGAAGTGAGTGACACTGAGAACATCCGTAAGAATCTCGCCATTGAGCGCATGATTGTGGAGGGCTGCGACATCCTCTTGGACACCAGCCAGACCTTTGTACGGCAAGGTGAGTCACACATATCATGACCTCTTTTCCAAAGGTCCTACTGCCTTTGTGTGTCAGTGGGCCATTATTACCTCCAGAATTATATGCCACATTATTTTATTTTATCTGATGCCAATGTCACAGTGTCTTATAATGCGACTAATTTGTTAGAGTCTCTCTCCAGGAAAGTGCTGCCCTTGTTTATTTAGATTAGATTGTATTCATTTTACTCCTTCTCCTCAATAATCTGACCTCCTCTTTCAGGCTCTCTGATCCAGCTGCCTTCAGTGGAAAGAGGCAAACTGAGCAAAGTGCGCCTGGGCACACTTTCATTGCGCAAAGAGGGCGAGCGCCAGTGTTTCCTCTTCACCAAACACCTCCTGATCTGCACCCGCACCTCCAGCGGCAAGCTGCATCTACTCAAAGTGAGTTACACTTTGCAAACAGGGTATTAGACATTTCCCCCCACTTTTTCAACCTAAAATATTTCCATTTGTTTTCACTTGAATAATGCTAGTTGCTATATTAAATTAAAGGTGGAAAAATATATGACAAACCAAATGCAATTATAACAGAGGTGTGTAGACTTTTTATATACACTGTATATAGTTATGGTACTGAGGAATGTAATTCTGGACACTACAAAGGGTCTGTCCTGGGAGTTTTAGGGGTTAAAAGCATGGTGTGCTTTGCAGTATAACGACACAGCACTTGCTTTTGTTCTTCTCAATTTATAGCAAGGAGGCACTCTGTCTCTGATAGAGTGCACCCTCATTGAAGAGCTAGATGTCAATGATGAAGACTGTAAGTAGATTTCAGTAAAGATATAAAACATAAAAAATAAAGCTAAGGATTGCAATGTCTTATGCTGTGATTGTAATGTGAAATGTATTTACAGTTAATGTTATAAAAATCCATTTCTAGCATTACTGATAGAAGTCCTAGTTCATCACCTCTCCCATTACAATCAATTCTGGTATAAAGTATACAAAATGTATTTGCTGTAATACAAGATAAACAATGATGGGGTAGTGTGATGCGTCCTGATACAGTGGAAGTTGTTCTTGATCGTGCTATTACAGCACACCCTGACGTGTTTTTATTCTTCCTTTACCACAGCAATGTGCTGATTTTTTTTGTTATTAATGTATCATACATACATTTAAACCATTTACAGTTACAATTAATGTTGACAACAAGTTTGTTCCTGTTAGCAGCTATATAAACAGTGGTTCTCTCACTTTCTCTTAATAAGACAGAACAAAAATTAAGCTTGTCATGCTACTGACCAAATAAATAAATAAACGCAAAGCCCACAGACCTCTGCCCTTTCACTTTCTCGTGGCAAACACTTAAAGTTACAGCTTTACCGCTGACACTGGAGACTCCTTCCAAAAATGTAAACAGCTTAGTAAACACCTCCTTATCAAAAGCTTTACCATATCAATGATTAGCCTTTTTTTTTCTTTGTTAAATAACAAATGTTTTTTTATCTGTTTATGTGGAGCATCCACCATGCAAGTCCCTGTGAATTAGTTATTACTATAGAAACGATAGTAACAAACACTATTATCAGGCCAGGAAATTAATCAACACTGTCTGACTTGTGAGAATTGAGAATTAAATAGTGCTGTGGTATAATCACTAATATAAAATAGTTTCCAAAATGATGTTTGTGTCATAAAACTAAAGTGTATTGTTTTGTGTAACTTACAATGTCACTCATGTTCCATTGTAAGCCTTCTAGGGGAGTACTGAATATAAAAATACTAAATAAAGCCATTAATAGATGCTTGAATTAAGGATTGTTTGCCTTTTAGATACTGCTGCAGGTCAGGGTATCTGTCATTTAGAGTTTAAGCTGCTGGTCGAGCCTGCTGATGGGCCGTCCTTCTCAGTAGTTCTTCTGGCACCGTCTCGCCAGGAGAAAGCTGCCTGGACCAGTGACATCAGCCAGGTAGGCCTCAGTGTATACTGCTTTGATTAACCTTGAGTCAAAACACATCGCAATGCAATTGATGTTCAACTTAAACCACAGAAAATAATAATTTACCATTGAATTAATTATGTCTTGCTTTTTTTCTTTTCTTTAAAAATATATTATTCTCATGATTTGAAAGACAGCTGGACTGTGGTGTGTGCACAAAATACAGAAAAAAAGCTCATGAAAATCTTCTGAAAACTGAGCACCAAGGTCATAAGCAGGTGGATCTCTTGAGTGCTGTGTTTTTGTGGTGCAAGCAATGTTAAAGCTCTGGGGAGCCCAAGCTGCTTGTTTTGTTGTGGGATTGAGGGTGTTTCTAGCACCTCCCTTCAGCTGCAGTATTCCCGCGGCACCCACAACACTGTGGTTTTACAGCCTCCTCAGCCATAGTAATATAACTTATACCAATATACCATATCAAATATAGCATGTAGCAAATCTAGCAAAAGGAAAAGTGTGTATAGAATAGTGTTGCTAATCACTATACGTTATGGAATTGCTGTTAGATTTTTAGTAGTTGTATAATATAATTTTTAGTAGTTTTTTAAAACAATTTTACTCTGTAAAACCTTGATAAGTTTCAATCAAAAACGAAGTCAAAAGAAGGTTGGTGTAATGACAACAAGTTTGAATTCTATTACACATGACACCTGTTTTCTCTCTTACTTATTTCACACTAAAATGAACAATTTTGTTCTGTTTTCACAAGTTTTATATTTCAGTATTGTAGCATTGTGGGGCGCACGGTGGCTTAGTGGTTAGCACGTCCACCTCACACCTCCAGGGTCCGGGGTTCGAGTCCCGCCAGGGCCATGTGTGTGTGGAGTTTGCATGTTCTCCCCGTGTGTCGGGGGTTTCCTCCGGGTACTCCGGTTTCCTCCCCCAGTCCAAAGACATGCATGGTAGGCTGATTGGTGTGTCTAAAGTGTCCGTAGTGTATGAGTGTGTGTGTGAGTGTGTGTGTGATTGTGCCCTGTGATGGACTGGCACCCTGTCCAGGGTGTACCCCGCCTTGTGCCCGATGCTCCCTGGGATAGGCTCCAGGTTCCCCGTGACCCTGAAAAGGAGTAAGCGGTTGAAGATGGATGGATGGATGGATGGATATTGTAGCATTGTTTCCTTTTTTCAATAAGGCTTTTTCTTTTCTTGAAATATAATATGGTAAGTAGGAAGTGAAAACGTAAAAAGTTAAATATAAATAGTTTTTCTTCCTGTTTTTGGGTTGTTCTCACAGTGCATCGATAATATTCGCTGCAATGGCCTTATGACCAGTGTTTTTGAAGAGAACTCCAAGGTCACTGTGCCTCATATGCTCAAGTAAGAATAACAAATAGAAACAATCCATTAAAATGCAATGCCATTCTTTTTAGCAAATGATAACATGGCTAGTGAATGAAAACTGAAGTGAATCAGTCAAAGCTGTATAATTGTTAACTGATAGTTTTCATTAATTATTAGTAATAATGTGTTTAAAACAAGTAATAAAGGAATAAAACAAGATTAGGCATACTGTTATAAGAAAATAATCACTACTGTGTCATATCACCAGGGTTGGGTATAACTTGTTACTGTATTCTAATTACTTTTTCCGATAACGCAGTAATGTAACGCATTATATTTTAAATTTATGTCATTTGATTACAGTTATTGATGTCAATAAAATTACGCTACTTGCATTGCAAATTTATTGTGAAGAAAACAATATTAAGTAAAATGCATGTTTAAAATAAATCACGTTTTGCGAGGCTGCCAGGGGCGTGACCTGGCGTGGGCATTCGGGGCGGTGGTCTAGAATATTTTTTCTTTAGCCCTGAATAATTCTCGACTTGGAGCGGTTTGTCTCTTCAGTAAACGAAGACCGCCTGTAATTTTATATCCTCAGTGAATGGAGGTGAGATCAATCAGACTGGGTTTACAGGAAAATACGTGGAAACACTCGTGTCTTATTGGCTGAGAGTCTCTCAAGTCTGTCCAACACTAGCTCACAGTGAGTGTGAGGAAAAATGTGTATATGCAGATTTTTTTTTAATCAGTAAAGGGGTTGAAACTGAAAGAGAAACATCCTCTCATTCTGAGCAGGAAAACAAGGAGTGTAAATGGCTAAGTTCTAGCTGTGCCTTCCCTTGGCTAGCGACACCAAACTAGCCTAGTCAGAAAAGTTTCATATTTTATCAGTGTGGTAGTCCTACAAACAGTGACAACACCTGAGTCAAATTTATATGATAAATACAACTTTTTCTCATCAAGTCATACATTTACGCGGGCTAAAATTACTGAAAGAATTTCAGTAAAGAGTTTCACTTTGTAGTGTATTTTCGTAGGTTTGATAGGTTTTGAAAGTAACTTAATTAGTAATCTGATTACTTTTTACATGCAGTAATAAGTAATGTAATCAGATTACAATTTTAAAAGTAGTAATTAGTAATCTGTAGTGGATTACTTTTTCGAGTAATTTACCCAACGCTGCATATCACACAATTATTTATTTTCCTATATCATTCCATTCTGTTTTATTCCTCTTATACCACAGACGTTTGTCAATGATTACATTAATTAAAGAATGACGTCATGCTTTTTACTCATTTATAGTTATATTTAATGTTGTGGAACATCTGTGATAAAGCCTGGTGAGATACAGTATATTTTAATTGTACATCATATACTGTACAGTCTCATTGAAGTAGAGTGCATGATCATTTACTCTAATAGGAGCATGTACCAGTAATAAAGGAAGGGTCTAAGTATCATCACTGAGGAACTCCATGAACAATATTACTGCCCTTTGATACATGGGCAAAAAGACTAATTTTTCTACATGAATATGATGTAGCTCACTGTTCCACATAGACCAGAGAATTTTCTATATGTTGAGGATATATATTGTGCAAAATCTGCACATAGGTTTTAAGTCATGTACAGCTTTCTGTCATTAACATTTTTGCATGACTTGTCAATATTCCAATGCAGGTCAGACACAAGGTTACACAATGATGATGTGGATATTTGCTTCAGCAAGACGCTCAACTCATGCAAAGTGCCACAGATCCGCTATGCCAGCGTTGACCGTCTGCTGGAACGGCTCACTGACCTGCGCTTCCTCTCCATTGACTTCCTCAACACGTTCCTGCACACATACCGCATCTTTACCACTGCAGCTGTGGTCATGGACAAGTTGAACGACATCTACAAGAGGCCTTTCACCTCCATCCCCATCAGGTCAGGCCTTAAATATTTTTTAATTGCAAAAATATTTACCCCCCATTGCATAAGAACATCATCCCTACAATGAAGCAGGGTGGAGGGAACCCTTGTTATCCTTGGTTTATTCTCGTTGCTTCTCTGGCTAATGCCCTCATCCAGTCAATGAGTTTTGGTGGATAGCCTCCTTTAGGGAGATTCAGTGTTGTGCTAAAATCTTTCCATTTTTAATTAGGAATTAATAGTACTCTGTAGGATGTTCAGTCTTTGGAATTTTTTATAACCAAACTGATTGATACGTTTCAAGAAATCTTTCCCTAACCTGTCTAGAAAGCTCCTTGGTTTTCATGCTTTTGCAGACTATATTGATTACACCCAGCCCTTCAGTATTGTGGGCTATTTTGTTTAGCTCCATGATATATATTGCCAATTAAATCCATTTTATTTCCAGGTTGTTACACTACAAAATGGTGAAACATTCATGGAGGGTGAATACTTATGCAATGCATTGTACTTGTACATAAAGTTATATAACCCCCCCCAAAAAATCTGTGTTTGAAGAGTAATGGTAGTGCGTACAGTAAATTGAGCTGTAACCCAAACCCTCTCCCTTCCTCCCTGCTCCACTATCACTGCCATTTACAGGATTCAGTACCACTCATCTGACCGTTTGTCCATCTCCTCCATCTGTCCAGACTACAGCCTGAAGATCACAAGACTTGCCCTGGACCAGTCTAAGTAAATCTATCATGCCTCTTTGTTTCTCTCTCCTCCTGTCTCTCATCCCATCCTCATCTTCTTATTTCACACTTCTGTATCTTCTTGTACCATATAGGTAATGAACTCAGCCTATTAATTATATGCTAATTTGGTGCTATATATGTCTTACATCATCACAGCAATCATAACATTCCGTGTTAAACTCCTAAGGATTCTAGGGATTCCCTGGCATCACCACAATAATTTTGAATGCTGTTTTTGGGGTAAATCTCTCATGCTTCTTGCTTCAGTGAAAACAGTGTTGCTATGTATTTATTCATCTCTCTGTTTTTTTTCCCCTCCCTTTCTCTCTCTCTACACCTCTGCACCTCTTCTGGTCTCCCAGGTCTCTAGAGCTCTTTTTTGCCACTAACCAGGGCCCGTGGGGCAATGAGCTTATGAACAACAAGTCCCCCCGACTGTCACGCAAGTTCTCTACACCTCCTCCTCTCTCAATCCCTTCCCGGACATCTTCACCCATGCATTGCCGTAAACTGTCGCTCAGCTCACCTGTAAGTGGCAACAAAGCCATCGCTTTGGATCTCTCGACCTCGTCCATGGCAGTCAGTAGTCCAACATCCACCAGCAACCCCATGGTAACTTCTCCACCCCCCAACTGTACTAAGGCACCACTGGACCTGAGCAAGGGCCCCAGTTCACCAGAGCTAGGACCCACCACACCAGAGGAAGGTGGGGAACTCCCACGTATTGATGCATTCTGTGGCAAGCTGAGGAGGAGCGTTAGGCAGAGTAAGTCATGTGAAAATTTGTGTATAAACTCATCAGTGGGTTCTTTTTCCACTGTCCATTCAAAAACAAGAACTGACCCAAAATGGAACACACTGGCCTTAGGGTTATTAG
This sequence comes from Noturus placidus, assembly GCA_022414735.1. Lineage (NCBI taxonomy): Eukaryota > Metazoa > Chordata > Actinopteri > Siluriformes > Ictaluridae > Noturus > Noturus placidus. The sequence continues at coordinate 179,848 of JAFFST010050079.1, read as the reverse complement.
TTTTAGAGGAATAGTCATTGTAAAAGTGACTGCATCACCACACTGTGTTTATTGCTAAGTCCAACATAGAAGAAGTACATGGATTAACTTTGTTCTTATCTTCTTATGTGATTGGCTGTTTGGTTACCCAGCCTGTACTGGCTTAGAAAAGATTAATGTCTGGGTCATCTCATTAGCCCCATAACCTGCATTTTCAAATAATCCAATTAAAATAAAAATACATAATACAATAAAAATACACAATCAGAATTTTCTGAAATCTTCTGTTTAAAACTCCCATGTGTGCTTGAAGTACTTACAAACAGCTGCAATCAAAATGATTCAACCACCATTGCAAATCAGGTTTATTGTCAAAACTTACAGACTTTCAGTTTCAAACAAAAGCAATTGAAATAGTTCCACACGACGAAAGATTCAAGTGGTTTCCCCAAAAACAACTGATAATGTCATTTATAATGACTTCTCCAGTTTCAACATTATTCCACCCCTTCATGGCAAGTATCTTTAGTACTTAGTAGAGCACTCTTTTGCTGTTATGATCTGCTGCATACAAGATGCTTCCTGAGGAATCTTAGCCCATTCCTTATGAGCAATAGCCTCCAGATTCATTTGAATAAGTAAATTATTTTGTGTCCTGACAGATTTCTTAGAGTCTTTTTCATTTGACAAGTTCATCCCAGAGACACCTACCTCTGTTGAGTCAGGAGACTTATCTCTGTGTAGCTTGCCCTCTACCCCTTCCTCTACCCCACGACACCCCCGTTACAGACAACCAGGAGGTAAATGATTTAGCATTTCTCCATAATATTTTATATCTGATGCTTTAATAGTGAAGTTTTCAGTGCATGTACACAGACAACCTTTAAGTATGACACCAGTGATCAAATCAACAACAGCACCAAGCCATGCACAGTGCCATTATATTTGTTTTTTGCTTTTTAATGACAACCTCTATCCCCTGCTGGGATCTGACAGGTCAGTCCATGGAGAATTTGCGCTGTACAGTGTCTCCTGCCTCTGCTTTTGCCATTGCCACGGCAGCAGCTGGACATAGTGGCCATCAAGGTCAGACAGTACTTATGAGTTATGACAGCTCCATTACAAATCTCTCATTGGGTCATGTCCAGCATAACATGGTCCCAAAGGACAGCTGATGTTGGTTTAAAATCTATGTAAAGTGGTAAAGATACTATTTATTGCCTTTATCTAAGAACCTGTTCTGATATCTTTAAAAAAAATTCATTTTCAAGGTCATTTTGAGTGTCTAATAGTAGTCAGTAAATGCTTAAAAATTCTGATAATGTTTACTCCAGCAATACACTATATGGCCAAAAGTATGTGGACACCTGACCATTACATCCCTATGTGGTTCTTAATCGAACTGTTGCCACAAAGTTGGAAGAACTCAATTGTATAGAATGCTGTTGCATGATGTAGCATTACAGTTTTCCCTCACTGGAACAAAGGAGCCCAAACCTGTGCACAAAGCAAGCTTCATGAAGACATGGTTTGCCAAGGTTAGTGTGGAAAAAGCCCTAACCGCAATAAATCTGTCTAAATAAATCTGCACCGAGGGCCCTCCCTCCCTAATACTCTCATGCCTGAATGAGAAAATCCCAACTGCCACACTCCAGAATCTAGTGGAAAGCCTTTCCAGAAGAGTGGAGGTTATTATAACAGTAAAAGGGGACTAAATCTGGAATGGGATGTTCAAAAAGCGGGTGTGATGTGTGTGTGATGCTCAGGTGTCCACTAACATTTGGTCATATAATGTATCTTCACAATTTTTACAGTCATTCTGTTCAGTCATAGCCAAATACTGCAAACAAAATTTGCTCTTCACTCTCATTAGGTTTCACCAGCCCAGAGAAGTCATACGACAAGGAGTTTCTCATCCGCCGGGCTGCCACAAACAGGGTGCTTAACGTCCTGCGGCACTGGGTTTCCAAGCACTCGCAGGTCAGCTCCATATTCACATCTATCACCTTAAAGATACAGAAGCTTAAAGATACAACATGATGAAACAGCTGAATACTTCACTTTCTATGACACAAAGAGAATAAGAGAAAAGCATGTTATCTTTCTGTTTATTTAAATTCAAAGCATAGCCTTTAAATTGAAGAACCAACAGTCAATGATAAAGAGCAGTTTTTTCATAAACATATATTATTTGGGCACATATTGAGCAGGCAAATGACAGGGTAAAGCACTCAGTGACGGATTTACAGAATAAAGGTGAATCCCAGGGTAATCTGATGTGAGGCAGGTAGTGACTAATAGATAGTTTTGGATCCTGAATTTGATTCTGAGCTTGAGTTACTGTCTGTGTGGAGTTTCACATGTTTTCCGCATCTGTATGCGTTTCTGCCGCATACTCCAATTTCACCTGTCAGTAGGTTGCCCCTAGGTGTGAATGTGTATGTGCATGGTGCCCTCTAATGGACTGGTGTCCCATCCACGGTGTATTTCCATCTCACATCCTGTTGGAGTTCTATGTCAGTAAAGCAGTAAGAACAGTTTAAAACAGCCCTAGAAGCTTGTCAAAGATTAACTAGATCTGATAAAATCTGATATACTAAGGGGTTTCTAGAATTAGTCAGGATATGAAATGAGTGTTTAACCCCTCTATGCAGTCACACTATTACTCTAATATAGATGTTATGGCCAGCAGCAGTTTATTGAGATTATGGTAGTCAATGCAAGGTCACAAACCTTTTTCCTTTTCTTTTCTTTTCATTTTTTCGTGCAGCCCCATGTGAAGTTTTGAGCCATCTGCATTGTAATTGAAGATCATGTAGACCTTTATCCTTTGTTATATTTTCTTTTATTCATTCTTCCCCCTCTCTCTTAAGATTCCTCCTGTAATCCTTATGGATATGGGGAATTGTTCTTCATGTTTGTCTTTGTGTTGTTAATAGATCATCTCTCTTTAAATTCATGCTTTTAAATATTAGCATCTCTGAAAAGCCAATAATGACAGTTGTTTTCTTGGTTGTTTTTTTTTTAATAACTCTGCTCAGACTTCTCAGACTAGGCTTTTCCAAAAAGTGGCTGAAAACAATAAGCATATACTATATACTTCAGGTAATGAGCAATAGGTGTGCAGGAAATGAAAAGCCAAGAGGGTCAACGGGAAGTCCATTGAATACCCGAAGGGTGTGATCGTGTCTTAGACATGTGTGTTTGAATAGAGCGTGAACAACTTTTATCTGTCTTTCGAGCAATATACCTTTCAAGTTTCCTGCAAATCATTCATTCATTTTGAGCTGTCTGTTTCACTGACAACTTTGTATTCTGTGCTAAACTTATCTACTATTGTTACTTATGGTGTGTATGGTGCAGTTACTCCCTGGATTCTTCCTTATTATGGAGTCTTAATCGTCTGCCAGAGTTGCTCTGCTCATCACCCTTATTCTACACATGGTAATGATTGCAGTGAAATGTCAACAGGCCCCCTACAGCTCTACACTGCTACCTCCACTCTCTATACATGTCAGAGCCAATTAAAGACATTTTATTTTTTATTAAAAAATAAATAAATAAACACTAGCTTGGTGTTGCCATGAAGGATGGGGCTTTTCTCTTTTAGACAAAAAAATTTTTGGCCATGTGGTAATGTGTGGCACTGTGATAGACTGGCGTCCCATCCAGGGTATATTCCTGCCTTGTTCCCAGTATGTCTAGGATAGGCTTCACTACAACCCTGGACAGGATAAAGAGCTTATTGAAGATAAATGATTGAATGTAATTTTGTGTGTGTGTGTGTGTGTGTGTGTGTGTGTGTGTGTGTGTGTGTGTGTGTGTGTGTGTGTGTGGTGCTGATGCTGCTGTTGCTGGACAGGACTTTGATATGAACAGTGAACTGAAGGCAGGAGTGGTCACTCTGCTAGAGGAAGTCCTGAGAGATCCTGATCTGCTACCTCAGGAAAGAAAAGCCACAACCAACATACTAAGGTTCTAGTATATTATATTGTGTAGCCTACATGTCATGTTTACTGTTATGTGATTGTAAAATTCAAAACAAATAATAACTCTAGATTATTACAGTTATGAGCCTTAAAGCCTCATGAGTCCTTCTGTATATACAGATTAAATCATCTTGAGGCATTGAGGCCATTAATCTGTGCAAATTCTGAGATTTTTGAAATGCCTGCACACACACACACACATATATATACATATACAGAAACTCAAAAAAGTGAGTACACCCCTGACATTTTTGTAAATATTTCATTATGCTCTGCTTCAGTATGTCACAGAACATGTTAGCATTCATGGTTCTCTCAATGAACTGTAGCTCCGCAGTGCCGTCAGCACTCATGCAGCCCCAGACCATGACACTCCCACCACCATGCTTGACTGTAGGCAAGACACACCTGTCTTTGTACTCCTCACCTGGTTGCCGCCACACACGCTTGACACCATCTGAACCAAATAAGTTTATCTTGGTCTCATCAGACCACAGGACATGGTTCCAGTAATCCATGTCCTTAGTCTGCTTGTCTTCAGCGAACTGTTTGTGGGCTTTCTTGTGCATCATCTTTAGAAGAGGCTTCCTTCTGGGACGACAGCCATGCAGACCAGTTTGATGCAGTGTGTGGTGTATGGTCTGAGCACTGACAGGCTGACCCCCCCACCCCTTCAACCTCTGCAGCAATGCTGGCAGCACTCATACGTCTATTCATTGAGGGAACCATGGACTGCAACATGTACTGTGACATACTGAAGCAGAGCATGATCAGTATATAGTATTTCAGCATGATAACAACCCCAAACACACTTTCAAGACAACCACTGCCTTACTAAAGAAGCTGAGGGTGAAGGTGTCACATCAAAAAAAAAATCATCAATTATATATATATATATATATATATATACACACACACACACACATATATATATATATATATATATACATACATATACACATACAGTGCCGTACGGTAATATTGGCACCCTTGGTGAATATGAGCAAAGAAGGCTGTGAAAAATTGTCTTTATTGTATAAGCCTTTGATATTTTGTTTAAAAAAAATCACAAAAATATTCTGCTCTCATGGAGATCAAACAATTGCAAACACAACACAGGTTTATTAAAAAAAAAGTATATCTTGCTAAATATAGGTGTGCAACAATTATTGGCACTCTTTTAGTCAATACTTTGTGCTACCTCCCTTTGTCAAGATAACAGCTCTGAGTTTTCTCCTATAATGATGAGGTTGGAGAATACATGGCAAGGGATCTGAGACTCTCCTCTGGTGGACTCTCCTCTTCAGTTCACCCCACAGGTTTAACTCAGGGGACTGGGATGGCCATTGCAGGACCTTGATTTTGTGATCAGTAAACTATTTTTGTGTTGACTTTGATGCATGTTCTGTATCTTTGTCCTGCTGGAAGATCCAGCCACGGCCCGTTTTAAGCTTTTTAAGGTTTTCATTTAATATCAGTTGATATTTACTATAGTCCATGATGTGTCCTAACAAAATGTCCAGGTCCTCAGAAAAACAGCCCCAAAACATTAAAGAGCAACCAGCATATTTAACCATTGGCATGAGGTACTTCATGAGGTACTTCCATATGACCACCTCTGGTGTTTTTTGCCAAAAAACTCTATTTTGATTTCATCTGATCGTAGAATCTGATCCCATTTGAAGTTCCAGTGTCTGGCAAACTGATGGGGTTAGGGTTAGGGTTAGGGTCAGAGTAAGGGTTAGGGTTTTTGGATGAGAGTAAAGGATTTTTTCTTGAAACCTTTCTAAACAACTTGTGGTGATGTAGGTGACTTCAGATTGTAGTTTTAGAGATTTTCTGATCCCAAGACACAATTAACTTCTGCAATTCTCCAGCTGTGATCCTTGGAGATTTTTTGGCCACTCGAACCATCCTCTTCACAGTGCACTGAGACAATATAGACACGCGTCCAATTCCAGGTTGATTCATAACGTTTCCAGTTGACTGGAACTTCTTCATTATTGCCCTGACGGTGGAAAAGGGCATTTTCAATGCTTGTGCTATTTTCATATAGCCACTTCCCATTTTGTGAAGCTCAACAACTTTTTGCTGCACATCACAGCTGTATTCCTTGGTCTTACCCATTGTTATGAATGACTAAGGGAATTTGGCCTGAGTGTTACCTCATATTTATAACCCTGTGAAACAGGAAGTCATAGGCAAACAATTTCCTGTTCCTAGTCACCCAGGTACACTACAAATATCAAATATCAATTGGAATACACTTCAAATATATTTTTCTCATATTAATTCATAGAGGTGCCAATAATTGTTGCATACATATATTTAACAAAGATATATTTCTTTGGATAAACCTGTATTTTGTTTGGAATTGTTTGATATCCATGAGAGCAGAATATTTTTGTGATTTTTTTTTTTAACAAAAGATCCTTAAAGACCTCTAAAACACCAACCCCACATTATCCTAACCCCCAGCTCAAAAGGTTAAACAATACAGTTTTTCACAGCCTTCTTTCCTCAAATTTACCAAGGGTGCCAATATTAGTGGAGGGCACTGTATGTATAAATCCATATATAATCCATATTAAAAAGAATCAGGCTATATAAAATCTTCATGTTGAACTATTGTTCCAACAAAATATTCATTATAAATGTAATATCCAACGTCATCCCATTTGCTAATAAGAAATTTCTTCAGCTTTGAAGATATACTACCAATGTTTAATCTCATTTTACTATGTTTTATGTCATTAAGATTTTTAAAAGCTTGCAGTAACAGTATGCAACATACTCTAAATTGGCATCTAAATTTCCTATATCTAGATCTACAGTGCTATTAAAGTCATTTGAATATAATAAATAATAAATAAATAATAAATAAAAAATAGGAAATAAATAATCTGCAGTTACTTCACAGAAAATGAATGTCCATCTAACTTTTTTCTACTTCAGTGCCCTTTCTCAAGAGGAACAAGATGACACGCAGATTAAAATCAGAGATATTCTCCAAACGGTGAGCACAGTCTATGTGCTTCACTCTGAATTATGTGTATTGATTGTTTATAGTGAAATGATGCACTAAAAAGCTTTTGTCCTCATCAGCCAAGCCAGAATCAAATAAAGAATCAACGCTACATCCTCCTCGCTATCTCTTCTGTAGGTAGCTACATTAGCTCAGTCAGATAAATCATTATATAATTGTTAAAAAGCTCTTCTAGGCATAATAGCTGTAGCTTAGTATTTCCTAATAGCTATTAGTCTATATAGTTTTCTGTAAGTCAACAACTACTCTTTACATACACTGCTATATACTTGTGTGTGTGTGTGCGTGCGTGTGTGTGTGCCTTTGTGTGTGTGTGTGTGTGTGTGTGTGTGCGCGTGCGTGTGTGCGTGTGTGTGTGTGTGGTTCTAAGGCTGAATACCCCAAAATGGAGTGTTTTGTATCTCTGTCTGCCATGGAGCTGGCTGAGCAAATCACCTTACTGGACCACATTGTCTTCAGAAGTATTCCCTATGAGTGAGTATCTTTCAGTAGATCCTGCTCAACACTAGTAAATACAAAGTACATAAGAATAAGATTTGAATTATTCTGTAATCTAGATATTCCATCTGTAGGCCTGTAGACGTCTCTTAGAAGGGCGGCTGTGGCTCAGTCGGTAGAGCGGGTTGTCCACTAATCCACTAATCGTAGGGTTGGTGGTTCGAATCCCGGCCCGGGTGATCCCATGCCGAAGTGTCCTTGGGCAAGACACTGAACCCTAAGTTGCCCCCAATGGCAAGCTAGCACCTTGCATGGCAGCTCTGCTCCCATCGGTGTGTGAGTGTGTCTCATTTGTAAGTCGCTTTGGATAAAAGCGTCTGCTAAATGAATAAATGTAAATGTAAATGTAAACAGTTTACAGTCCAAATTATTCATCCCCCATTGCAAATCAGGTTTATTGTCAACATTTAAAGACGTTCATCTGTTTGCGATGAACAAATCAAACAAAAGCAATTGAAATAGATCAACATAATGAATGCTTCAAGTGGTTTCCCCAAATTCAACTGAAAATGCCTATAATGATTTCTCCAGTTTCAAAATTATACAACCCCATGAATAGAATCCTTCACAACAGCACAAATATGCAAAACCGGTGTTGTCTCAAGCACATAAAATATATGAAATACCTGGACGCGGCAGAAAAGGACGCTATCAACGGCTGTAACCAGATTTCTGAGAAGGCAGGTTGTGAAAAACCCTCGAGTGACCGCAAAAGACCTGCAGCAAGACTTGGTGGAAACAGGCACTGAGGTTTCAGTGAGCACAGTAAGGCACGTACTAAACGCAGAAGGTTTCCATGCCAGAACTCCAAAACGTGCGCCACTACTGACCCAAAAGCACAAGAAAAGTCACTCAAAATCATATAAATAAGACACAGAAGTTTTGTGATTCTGTTCTGTGGAGCGATGAGACAAAACTGGAACTTTTCAGCACGATGGATCAGCAGTATGTCTGGAAGAAGATGAATGAAGAAAGAACACTCTGTCCACAGTCAAGCATGGTGGTGGCTTGGGGATGCTTTGCATCCTCTGGCACTGGAAACCTGCAGCGTGTGGAAGACGAGATGGATTCATTGAAGTATCGGGAAATCCTAGGAGAAAATGTCATGCCGTCTGTGAGGAAGCTGAAGCTTGGGCATCATTGGACCTTCCAACAGGACAATGATCCCAAGCATACCTCAAATCCCACCAAGGCTTGGTTTACAGAAGAATTCCTGGAAGATTTTACAGGGCCATCTCAGTCACCTGATCTCTGGTGGGATTTTAAGAAGGCGGTTACAGCACGCAAACCCAAGAATATTACTGAACTGGAGGCCATTGCTCATGAGGAATGGGTTAAGATTCCTCAGTAACGCATTCACAATGCATTTACAGCATTCATTCATTCATCCTTAGTAACTGTGGTTTAAAAGCGTTTTGTTAATATTTTAGGAAATAGAATCAACTAAATTAATCAGAAGATATTGTTAAAAAACCAAAATAATAACTGAACAAGTGGATTTTTTAAAAATGTCTCATCTCTATTTGAGACCAATTACAAGCTTGATGAATGTGATGTAGCTGAGGCTGAGTTTCTATTTCAGGAAGAAAGAACAAATGAAAGAAAGCCTTTCATTTTAGGTTACTCTGGGTTTAAATCTGGATACAGATATGGATAAGGATAGTGGCATTGCTAACTATTCCTAGCTCTCAGACACTTTAAGGATTCAAGAATTCAAGGGGAGTCAAGAAAGAAACAGGTTCCCAGCCCTGCTCCTGGAATATCACATGTTCTGCACATGTGTCTGTTTTTGCTGATCTAACGCACCCATCTTCAACTCAGGAAGAGCCTTTAATCAGCTGATTAACTGATGTGGGTGTGTTTGAGCAGGGAAAACACTAACATGTGCAGAAGAGGGGTACTCGAAGACCAGGGCTGGGAACCTGTGAGCTACAGTACTGTGATCCAATATGGCATATTATAATATGGCTGTTGTTTCCATCAGGGAATTTCTTGGCCAAGGATGGATGAAAGTGGACAAAAATGAAAGAACTCCGTACATCATGAAAACTAGTCAGCACTTCAATAATGTAAGCAAGAATGAAAAATTTAAAACACTCAAGAAATTTTGACTGTCTTCTTTCAGTTAATATGCTAGCTGTCTGTCTGTCTGTCTGTCTGTGTGTCTCAGATGAGTAATCTGGTGGCATCTGAGATTATGTCTCACACAGAGGTAAGCTCCAGGGCCAACTCAATTGAGAAATGGTTGGCAGTGGCCGATATCTGTCGCTGCCTCAACAACTACAACGGCGTGCTGGAGATCACATCTGCTCTCAATCGCAGTGCCATATACAGGCTGAAAAAGACCTGGGCTAAAGTCTGCAAGCAGGTACACTGGCATGCAAAAGTTATATAACTTCATTTTAACTACTCCAACATTTGAAAATCTAACCAAGGTATAAGTATCGAAAATATTTGTTCTTAAATGTTTAGTTCATTCTGAAAGAATTTAACTGTTTTGACTATTATAACTTAAATGCGAAGTTGGTTGGTTAATTGCATTTTTCCTTCATTAGACCAAAGCACTTATGGACAGGCTGCAGAAAACAGTGTCTTCTGAAGGAAGATTTAAAAACCTAAGGGAAACCCTGAAAAAGTAAGCTTGTAATTTATACTGATTTGGGTTTTTTCTATAAGCTAAGATGTCTCTAGCAGAGAGTATAATTTTTTTGTTCATTCCCCACAGCTGCAATCCTCCATGTGTACCGTATTTGGGCATGTACCTTACAGATTTGGCATTTATTGAGGAAGGTACACCAAATTTCACAGAAGAGGGGCTGGTCAATTTCTCCAAAATGAGAATGGTGAGTCTAAAGCATGCTTTTTTTTTTTTCGTAACATTACTTTCAGTTTCCGTGTTTTATCTTTATTGAGAAAAAGTTTACATACTATATATTAGTAAATATAAAATATATAATATATATATATAATATTTAAAAACCAAGAGTTAGCAAGCTAGCGAACATTGAGCTATTATACAGTATTGAATAAACCAGCAACCATGGAAAATATCTAACATTGTGCTAAATAAATATTAAATCTAAATGTTAAATGTAAATATGAAATGTAAATATACATTTGAAATAGAAATGGCATATATAATCTTACTGTTAAATAGAAATGTGAAAAATAAATATTAAATCTAAATGTAAAGGTTAAATATAAAGTATTAATGTAGAAATTTAATTATTTGTTCATATGCTAATTGCCCCTGTTCTCTCAGAGTGTGCTTCACTGGGAAAACATGGCACTAGTAGCGATTACAGTTTTACACCATACTGTGCTCGTTTTGAACCAATGTAACCAATTTCTTGTTTGTTTGGGTGCAGGATGCTTGTTTGGGATCAAAAATGCCATCATTACAACTGGTAACTCCTGACACTAGCCTCCACTATGAAATTACAGAAATATAGAAGCAGAGAAGAAGATACACACGTTAGATTAAATTAGCGGTAGCTAAGCTGGGTACTAGAATAGCTAGTGCTACAGGCACTACCTACCTTTACATTTACCTCCTTTTGTATTTTTGTCATTTGTAATTGCATAACAGAGACTCATTTCAGGGTTTGGCAGTTGTTGTGATGACATCACAGTCCCATAATCACTCATTGATATCATACATAGATATCATATATTGATATCATACATACATATAAACTGGTTTGATTTCATTCTGATTATTTTCTTTAAAATATGATCTTGGCAGCCATGGATTATTTTGCTCAGAGTAAAATGGTGTAAATTTGGCAACCGTACCAGCAATTCATAGTTACATTCATTCATTTAGCAGACTCTTTTATCCAAAGCGACTTACATATGAGAAAATACAAGCAAAGCGATATATCAAGCAGAGAATAATGCAAGTAGTGCTACTATACAAAATCAAAGTTAAAACTATTATTTGACATGTATCTAAATGTATCAGAATGGCCTCAACTGTTTGATAAAAGTACAGAAAGAAAAGAGTATTCACCTTTTTATTTTTGGTGCCCCATATATGCAAGCATGGTTGATACATTGCCTTGCGAAAGTATTCGGCCCCCTTGAACTGTTCGACCTTTTGCCACATTTCAGGCCTCAAACATAAAGATATAAAACTGTAATTTTTTGTGAAGAATCAACAACAGGTGGGACACAATCATAAAGTGGCACGAAATTTATTGGATATTTCAAACTTTTTCAACAAATAAAAAACTGAAAAATTGGGCGAGCAAAATTATTCAGCCCCCTTAAGTTAATACTTTGTAGCGCCACCTTTTGCTACGATTACAGCTGTAAGTCTCTTGGGGTATGTCTCTATCAGATTTGCACATCAAAGAGACTGAAATTTTTGCCCATTCCTCCTTGCAAAACAGCTCGAGCTCAGTGAGGTTGGATGGAGAGCGTTTGTGAACAGCAGTTTTCAGTTCTTTCCACAGATTCTAGATTGGATTCAGGTCTGGACTTTGACTTGGCCATTCTAACACCTGGAT
>JAFFST010050079.1:144158-155577 GCA_022414735.1 Noturus placidus | reverse complement strand
TACTCAAGCTGAAACGAACTTGGGTTCTGCAGCAGGACAATGATCCTAAACACACCAGCAAGTCCACCACCGAATGGCTGAAGAAAAACAAAATAAGTTGTGGCCTAGTGGGCCAAAATTCCTCCAGGACGCTGTAAAAGGCTCATTGCACGTTATCGCAAACGCTTGGTTGCAGTTGTTGCTGCTAAGGGTGGCCCAACCAGTTATTAGGTTTAGGGGGCAATCACTTTTTCACACAGGGCCATGATGGTTTGGATTTTTTTTCACCTTTAATAATAAACACCTTCATTTACAAATTGCATTTTGTGTTTACTTGTGTTGTCCTTGACTATTGTTTAAATTGGTTTGATGTTCCGAAACACTTAAGTGTGACAAACATGCAAAGGAACAGGAAATGAGGAAGGGGGCAAACACTTTTTCACACCACTGTAGACTGTAATGCTGTCTTCTATACATGAGTGTGTTTATCGTAACTACAGCCTCTGTCCCTAGACAGATTAATCCAGTGGGCCGAATTTCTTTTCATAGAGCTGCTTAGTGACATATCACATTATGCTAATCTTTATTCCATAAAACACCTGAGTGTATGTTCCACACTGTGCTCTGTATGCTGCAGTATGGATATGTATGAGGTACATTGAAATTCTAGAGTAACATATCAATGCACAACCCCAATTCTGAAAAACTTGGGACAGTGAATCTTTTAATTATATTGTGCACTGTAGAATGAGAAATGCTCAAAATCCTACAGATTTGTCTTTGGGGAATGTTGTTCTCGAAGTGTTGGATTATTCGCCAACGCATCTTTTGGCAAATGGGCGAGCCTTGACCCATCCTTGCTCTTGAAGGACTAGGCTTTTTTTGGAGGCTCCTTATATGCTATGATTACCTCACCTGTTTCACATCACCTTCTTATTTCAACTTGTCTCATCACTATTAGTCCTAAATTGCCCCGTCCCAAAACAAACATTTCTCTTCAAAAAACAATGCAGTTGATTAGGTAAAATAATAAAGTACTAGAATTAACATTTTAGATGAGTGTGTGGGCTTTACTTTAACTGTGTAAGGATATACATACCGTCCAGCTCCCTCTGAATTCTCTCATCGACAAGGCATTCTCCTCCCACAGAACTGCCACTTACTGGATGTTTTCTGCACCATTCTACATAAACTCTACTCACAAAATCCCAGAGATCAGCAGCTTTTTTTACATACCCAAATGAGACTGCCAGTCAAATTCACTGAGATCACAATCTCCTCTGTTCTCAAGGTTGATGAGAACATTAACTGAAGAATTACATTGCTGGCACATGATTGGATAAGTGAGTGAGCAGTTGTACAGGTGTTCCTATTAAAGTGTAAAGTGAGTTTAAGCATATTTGTAGTTACTTTTTTGAGGCCACTGGTCATTTCTAACATTAAGTCACTAAAAGACCCCTTAATGTCTACAAGTTTGCCAATGTGGCCACATTTTGAAAACATAGATTGGACTCACTTTGGGACTAGTCATAAAGTAATATATTTGAAGAAAATACAGTGCTGTGAAAAATAATTTGATTGCTTCTGGTTTTGTGTACATTTTGTGTATATACAGTGCATCCGGAAAGTATTCACCACACTTCACTTTTCACAGCGCTTCACTTTTCCCACATTTATGTTACAGCCTTATTCCAAAATGGATTAAATTAATTATTTTCTTCAAAATTCTACAAACAATACCCCATAATGACAACATGAAAGAAGTTTGTATGAAATCTTTGAAAATGTATTAAAAATAAAAAACAAAAAAAGCACATGTACATAAGTATTCACACCCTTTGCCATGACACTGAAAACTGAGCTCAGGTGCATCCTGTTTCTACTGATCATCCTTGAAATGTTTCTACAGCTTGACTGGAGTCCACCTGCAGTAAATTCAGTTGATTAGACTTGATTTTTTTATATATATATAAATTTGCATGTTGTCATTATGGGATATTGTTTGTAGAATTTTGAGGAAAATGAATTTAATCCATTTAATATTAATTTAATCCATTTTGGAATAAGGCTGTAACATAAAATGTGGAAAAAGTGAAGTGCTGTGAAAACTTTCCGGATGCACTGTATTAAAACAAAATTTAAGATAAAACAAAGACAACCTGAGTGAGCACAAAATACAGTTTTTAAATTATATTTATTGAAACAAAAAGTTTTCCAAAACCAACTTGATCTGTGAAAATGTATACAACACCCGTAGTTACTAGTTCCCAAAATGTATGAAACTACATTCATAATGAGGTTCAGTTGGACTAGAAGCAACCAGGCCTGATTACTGCAAACCCTGTTCAATCAAATCAACAGGCCTCTCTTGCACAAATAAAGGTCACTGTTCTTGACTCAACTATCAGACACTGGAGGGATGGCATCTATGGAAGAATGGCGAGGCAAAAACCACTGCTAACCCAGAACATCATTACAACACACCTTGATAATCCTCAAACCTCTTCATGAAACACAAGTGCAACTTGGATAGGAGTAAAAGTAAGTGAAAGGCTGATCTCGTTATTGGAAGCTTTTAGTTTAAGGGAGCAATTAGTTTTTCACATGGGTGATGTGTTGGATAACTTCTTTTGCTTAAAAACTTTTATTGTGTGTTTACTCAGGTTGCCTTTGTTTTATGTTGTGTTTCATTTGTGGATCTAAAACTGTTTAGTATGAGATGCACAAAAACGGATGGGGCAAATAAAATTGACAGAATTGTAGAAATACTCAAACCAGCCCATCTGGCACCGTTCTAGAGCAGGGGTCTTCAACGTTTTCCAAGCCAAGGACCCCCAAACTTATGGCGAGATGGAGCGGGGACCCTCCATACACATACACACACACACATATATGTATGTATGTATATATATACACTGTATATGTATGTATATATGTATGTATACATACATATTATATATATATACACATTTTATATATATATATATATATACACACATATACATACATATTATATATATATACACATTTTATATATATATATACACACATATTATATATATATATACACACATATACATACATTATATATATATATATATACATATATATATATATATATATATATATAATGAAATTGTGTTATATCAAACTGGTAGCAAAACTTTCACGACCTCCATGCAGTACCTCCGCGGACCCCCTGTTGAAGACCTCAGTTCTAGAGTTTATTCAGAAAAAAAAACATCCAGAGAGGCAATTCTGAGGACAGAAATTCCTTGTTGATGAGAAAGGTCCACAGAGCATGGCCAGACCATTTTGAGCTGACAGAAATGCTACAGTAACTCAGATAACCACTCTGCACTGTGGTAGGCACAACAGCAGCTCAGAATGCACAACACTTCAAACCTTTAGATGGATGGGCTACAACAGCAGAAGACCACATTGGGTTCCACTTCTATCAGCCAGGAACAGAACAAGAACAGCAAAGAACACTTCTGCCCATGTGCATTCCTTCATGGCCACAATTTACCCATGTACCAGTAATGGATACTGTCAGCATGATAACTTCACCATGTTCCAAAGCAAAAGTCATCTCTAGTTTCATGAACATGCCACTGTTTTTCAGTGGCCTTCCAGTCACCGGATCTGAATCCAGTAGGGTGATTAACAGCATGAAAACTGCATATAAAAATCTGTAGGAATTGTGTGATGCAGTCATGTCAACATGGACTAGAACCTCAAAGGAATGTTTCCGACATCTTTCGGAATCCATGCCACAAAAAATTGAGGCTGAAAGTCTCTACCCAGTATTATTATAGTGCATGTCCTGATAAGATCCTGAAATTGTATAGTTTAATCTTGGACAGTTTGAACAAAGGCCAATAAAGTTTTTGTATATAATTTGATCAATCCCTGGGCTCTCACCATGACTCTAAATCATGTAAACAGCACAATTTTGCAGCCCATCTTTCAGTCAACAGTTGGTATTGTTCAGTCAATTAACCCTACACTAGTATGATTAGGTGTCTGATAAAAATGACAAAGTCCCAGGTCTGTTGGTTTCAGAACACTAGATCACACTTCATACCCCGACCTAAATTAGAAGGTGGGTTCACCATCTATATAAATAAATTCCACCAGTTGACAAAATAGTACACCAGACTTACCATAATTTGCTGAATTAATACATCTGCATAATAACAGAATAAAAATTTATTCTGGTCCTAGTTTTCAAGTTAATCTGGCATAATCCAGGTGCAATTAAAAGGTGTAATAAGTATTTTTGCTTAGTGATGCCATTTCTTCCAGGATAAAGTACACCTCTAATAAATCATATAACTTTAAAATAACTCTTAAATCAGACACACGTTTTTTTTTTTTCTTTCCTTTTTTATAACATCATAAACATTATATTGATAACAGTGACTAAGATGAAGTTTTGAATATTTGATGAATTACAGAGTTTATGAAGAACGCTTCGTTCCACAGAATACAGTGCAACCTAGACAAAAACAAAAGAATAAAAAGAAATATAAAAGAAATGGATGCCACACACCTTTAGAACCTGGATTTTTGCCCAAACAAAGACATACTTGCAGAAGTGAAAGACTGAAGGACATAATATAATGATATTCACTGTAGTAATCTGCTCTGAGGGGGGAAAAAAAACAGTCAAGATTCATTGCACAGCAGGTTTTATGACCAGTACACAGCTCTGTGCAAATTAAGAACAAATTAAAAGGAACAGCATTTACTCCCACCCACACCAACCAAATCTTCTTGTTTTTTTCCCTCCAAGTTTCCATTTACACTTGAATTTGGATCACATTTGCTTTATACACTATAGAAAAACCAGCCATCCAGTTGGTACCCAGAGGGCAAGTAGAACTGAGTCATAAAAGTCCTGTAGCAAGGTTGAAATGCTTTTGGGATGCTCTGCTCCAAGTTCAGAGTGGATGCTGGGAGCTTGGGTGGGAGGAGGGTACAGATAGAGGCAGAGGTTTAAAGATCTGGAGAGGTGGGCAAAGGAGAGAGTGGGACTCACACTCATCTTATTAGTCCACTGGCCGCTTTTCACCATGTTTCTTTGTAAACTCTTCTGCATTCTTAAAGAATTTTTTACGGTCTTTTGAGTATTCCTCTGCTAGATCAGCCCTCAGTGGGTGTTCTGGCTGAGGGTCATTGACAAGGGCGATGAGAGACTGGATTACTAATTTGTGGAAAGAAAATATTGTTGGATGAGAAAGGACAAACACACACATTCATATAAGGGCTGAATATTAACATTTACAATATTTACTAAAGCCTATATCGTTTCTTTATGATGAGACACCTTACCTTGATCGGTTTTGGTTGCAGGTTTCCAGTTTTCAGCGCTTATGACTGGCAAGCACACCTGACCTTTCTCATCTATGTTCGGGTGGTAGATCTTTGTTTTGAATGTGATCTTGGGCGGCTTAAATGGATACTCAGCAGGGAAAATGATCTCAATCCGGAATGCACCCTTGTCGTATGGAGGGTTGTCCTGAAATGAACAAACATCCATTTTAATTATTCACCATTCTGGGACAGAAAACAGGCCATATAGTTCACCTTAAGCATACCTGGTGTTCCCATTTTTGAAACACTGCCAAGTGTCTTAATGCTTAATTAACTAGATGCCTGACTAAATCTCGATCACTGCACAAAGCTAAGCCCCACAATTCACACCCTCTCATTGGAAATGACTCCATCTGGACACCATAATGCACATCTCAGGCTCAACCTGATTACAGCCATTTATTGAGCGGTACTTTAAAAGTCTTCTGAGCACTTGGGGTGGGTGTAAATGCAGGTAAGCATTTTTTTTTTACTAAAACAGCAGCGTTATTCAAACACCACCACTGCAAGAGCAACCCCCTTAGTAAGTTCACCTTGCTCTCAGTTAGTGACCTCCAAGCCAAGCCAAAGGCAGATTCTTGACACATTGGACTGGAAGTCCACTTCATCATATATTTAAACCCAAACAACTCTGGGTTCAACTTTTGGCATTACAATAATCCATCAGCACAACATTTAGCACAGACCATGTTCACTATTCTCTCCAGATTGCTTTGTGCTTCTACATGTTTTAAATAATAAATTCAGTGAAATGAATGTCTAGAAAAAGAAAATGAAAGTTTGAACAAGCATTTCATAAAAAACCCCTCTGCATTACACAACTTCCAGCTGTTTCAATCTAATGTACTGTGATATAAGAAATTGAAAGAAAAACCTTTGAGACAACAATGAAACAGTGCCATTATCATACTTACAGGAACGATAAGCCCTTGCCAAGTCAAGATGTTTGACTCGTCAACTTGGATGTTGCGGAAGTTTTTCATTCCAGATTTGCGGATTTCATCAAGTTCCTGTGAAACAAATCGCACAGATCCAAGATATGTTTAACAGAGAGGTCCTTTCGAACACCTGAAACTAAGGCTCTGATATTTACATCTTATTATATTTTATTGGCCCAGCCAATCACTTCTTTTTTTTTAGGCGAGTGTCTAGAAGGTAAACCGCTTCATATGAACTGATATATAATTCTTATGGTTGGATCTGTTTCCATTACCAGCTTAGAACAAAAGCTAATGAGAACAGGGCACAACTTCACTGCTGTCTGAATCACTGCACTCACTATAATGCTTACATTACAACCTAATGAAAGAAATTAGCAAATGGGGGAATCCATTTTAAGATTGAGATCTCGTCTAAGACTTAATGGTAGAAAGCAGGTCTCGAGATTGTCAACCACAAGAGTCTCACATACTGTGAAATGTAAGTACTCAAAGTCAAAGCTACACCCACTCGACACATCTCTGACTTCCTGCTTCTGTCCAACCAACATTTCTGCTATTGGAAATCAGTGGTGCTGAATGGCATAAAGTCACTGCTAAACGTGTTATATGGTGAGAAAACCTGAGAGATCCTGTTAGATCTACATCAATATAATGTTCTGGTTAAGAATCTGGTTCACGTTTAGTCCAGCACTAACGATATTCACTTGACAAATCACACAGCTAGCTAATTTCCTCTTAGGCCATCTGAGTCTTCGGCTAGCTGACTTCTCTTTTTCATCAAAACCATTTCAGACAGTTGACACCAGCCGGATAATCCGAATTTAATTCAACTGTGATTAAAACGCAGTGCCCATGAGGTCTATGAGACACTTTGGCGCAAAACACATTAGGTTATTTTTGCCGGCGGTCTTAGCAAGCGAACATGTTCATTCGCTATTACAGCGCGCGACCGTTTTCACTAGCAAGCGAGCTACCAGGCTAACTTAGCTAGACTGTGGGCTAAATACGATGCAAGTGGCTAGCTTGTTAGCATCCCCATTATCATATTTCTCAGACATAAGACAGAACTAAATGAAATATTATATATTTTTATTTACACCAGCTTCTTACACGCACTGTATATAACCGAACAGGTAGAAATCTTAATCAATCTTATTTAACAAAAAATAATTAGGGATTACTCAGGGTATTTACCTTATGCAGCCTCCTGCTTGCCGCCATCTTGGATTTGCTGACTAACTACCCACAGTGCACCGCGACAGATATAACTATTCTTCTGGAAACCCCCATTGGCACATATGTGTCATCAGAAATATTTATTTGTATAAACAATATGAAACTATAGAGGAGCAAGTTGTATAACATGACAGACAAATCCACATCGATTATTATTAATACATTTATAGTTGTTATTGTTGTTGTTCTTGTTGTTGGTTGAAATTATGATCTATATTTTTATATCAGTGCAATGTTCTCCCCGTGCGTCGAGGGTTTCCTCCGGGTACTCCGGTTTCCTCCCCCAGTCCAAAGGCATGCATGGTAGGTTGATTGGCGTGTCTAAAGTGTCAGTAGTGTATGAATGTGTGTGTGAGTGTGTATGTGATTGTGCCCTGTGATGGACTGGCACTCTGTCCAGGGTGTACCCCGCCTTGTGCCCGATGCCTCCTGGGATAGGCTCCAGGTTCCCCGTGACCCTGAAAAGGAGTAAGCGGTAGAAGATGGATGGATGGATGGATGGATGCAATGCCATGTAAAAAAAAAAAAAAATTACATGTCATTGTGAGTCATCACAATAGTTCAGAGTCATCGTTTAAATCCCTGCACAGACACGCACATACAACAGAAATGGATGCGCTAAAAAAAAAGACTATTTAAAAATAACAACAAAAATAAAGTATGTGCAGTAATTGATATTGTCAAGCTTTATCCAAGAAGACGTTTATTTAGCATCTATGACAGAAGTCTCCAGTGTTAGAGCTTTGTAACAGTGAGTATATTTTCCTCCACATGATAAGCTTCAGGACAGAAGAATTTGTGCTTTCTAGTTTCTCTGTAACATGACAAACTGCATTCGTTTTGACTTATTAACTTAAACAGAAAGAAAATAGAGGGTGTTGAGGAAACAACAGTTTATAGCCGCTATATCATAAGTGAAAACAGGAACTTGTCTCAGTAAATGTAACTAAAAAGGACTGAAAACATGTCATTCATTACTAATTAAAAAAGCTGTAATCAACGACAACTTGCTGTGGTATGAGGAATAAAACTCTTTGAAACATGCCGTTATAGGAAAATAATCAACTGTTGGTCCCATCATTGATTATTTTCCTATAACAGCATAGTAATGTCAAGTTTTATTCTTTATTAACTACATACATGCAGTATTCAGCTTTGGATTAGTTTCTATGCTGTGCAACAGTCTACTCCACAATTAACACTGGAGCTGAAACTAAGTAGAATTATGGCATTAACTTCTGATGTTAACGAACACTGAAGTCTAAGCAGTTTTGCCATGCGTCCAAAATATTTACAATTGTTATATTGTGACATTGCAATATTGAAGTACAAACCAAAGCTTCAGTCTGTGCACTTATTTATTTGGTTGAACAAACATGGTTATTGAAAATAATAATAATCTTAATAATAAGACTTCTGTTTATTTGTGCTATTATATACTGTATGGACCCTCAGATTTAACAGTAAGGGTAATAGGATGTATCATTTAAGATAAATTGCATTTACATGGGTATTCTAACATACAAGCAGAATCAAACCAAATAAATTTGTATCTGAAGTATGTTCTTATTGGCATTAAAACAAAAGTCATGTCTTATATAAATCTCAAGAAGGACTTGATGAACATTGACATTGTAGTGAATCCCTGATAACTGTGATAAATGTCATATTTAATAAATGTTATCTGTAATAAATGTGATATAAAGAGGTTGTAGGTAAGGAGAGGTTAAAATGACTGGAAATGTTTAGTAGTAGTAGTATGCATGAAACTATAATATCTCTTCCACCATCTCTTCATTCTGTTTCTTCTATTCCTATTCAATAAATATATTTACATAATTCTATATAACTGCACCTAATTGTAAAACTAAAAATTCCACCTACCATAAAATTGTTTCACCATGGGGCAATTAAAAATTTTGTCCAGCAGGTGGCGGTAAATAGAAATAAATTATGATTGACCATATTTGATATAACTGGACACAAAACGCCTCACTTTTGAGCTTGTCTGGTAGTGCCTTTTGGCAAAATCTTTGTTATAAAACTTTCAGTTATTGTTGAATTCTCTATTTGAGTTGAAGTTGTTGATTAATGTTCTGTAACAGCTCCTCTGACAGTAGTGCTAACTGCAAGATAAACCAAAAGTTTGCTGTAATGAATTTGTTTAGTGTTATCATTTCTATAGTCAGGGTTAAATGTAAAATAAATTCCTCAGCGCATTTATGAACTTTCCAAATATTAGGCTCACCATTTAAAGGTATACAACAATATTTTGACTATTTATTGGATTTCTTTTTATTCAAGAGGTTACATTTTATTAAAATTGTATTAGTCCAGTTGATGTTATTAATAAGCCTTATTTATATCTGAGATTTACATTAATCCAAGGGTGTAACCATGGTATGGACATTGGGGGGTCCAACGAACTCAGCGGGAGGATATGAAAGTGAGTGTAAAGTTAATGTTCTTAAGAAAAAACCAAGCCATGGTATGATGCCTTCTATACTAAGATATGGTCACCTAGTATTTAGGTATCTAGTTACTGTCTGAAAAAAAGCTTGTATGTTCTGCTGCACTTTTCTACACTTGGCTGCTGTCTCTATTTCTTACAGACGGAGCTGCTAAAATAAATCAACAATCTTGTGTTGAGTCTGGGCGCAACCAAGTGTACAACTGGAGGGGCACACAGCTATTTTCCTTAACAAACAGAAATATATTAAAAAGGAAAAAACATAAATAAATAGAATATATGAAGAAAAGACAGATCTGTTGGCAGGGTTCATTAATTGGTGACATATATAAAATATTTTGTACTTTATATTGGGGGGACAGATTGGTATTTCCTCAACATTGGGAGGGACACGACCCCCCCAAAGAATGCATGGTTACGCCCATGCATTAAACCAATTAAATCAAGTGAACAGTCAAATCGCCTTATTAGAGAGAGAGGAGAGGCAGGCGAGGGAACGATTGTTTTATAGCTGCTGTATGGGTAACAAGGATCAATTTGCTTAGGAGATGTTCCATAACATTATAAACAAGTAACAAAAATGTAAAAAACTAAAATGTGTGGTCTTTGTAAATTGCTGTGGTATAAATGTAATGGCCTATTCCATAATCATATTTTATTTAAAATTGAGGAAAACCAGTCATCACTGTGTCATGCTGCGGATAGTAACAACAACAACAACAATAATAATAATCATAATCATCATCAACATAATAATAATAATAATAATAATAATAATAATAATAATAATAATAATAATTATTATTATTATTATTATTATTATTATTATTATTATCATAATAATAATAATAATTATTATTATTATTATTATTATGTTATAGATTAGCATGTAAAAAAAATTCTATGTTCTATTTCTATTTCTATGTTCTATTTCTATGTTCAGTGAAACCCTACATTATTATTTTAAATGGGGTAGACAGTTCTGAAAGAGAAAAGGAATAAGGAAACATTCATTTCTCCCAATGTCCTCTGGATGGCACAGGAGTACAGGGCATTAGAACAAGGTGGGCGAGCAAGCATTGATATCCTTGGAAAACTTCCAGTCGTGGTAAAACTGCTCTGGCAAACTTCAATTCAATTCAATTCAATTCAATTTTATTTGTATAGCGCTTTTTACAACAGACATTGTCTCAAAGCAACTTTACAGGAATAGAAACATAGTAAAGGTGAGATATTATCCCAACAAACAAATGATTCTGCTTCTGAATTATGTGGTAATTACCTAAGAAGTTGGATCAAGTGTGTTAAAGCATAGGGAAACTACTAAAATATGTAGTACACTGTGCACTCCAGTACAGAGGAAAAAATAGCCTGTTGTAAAAATTTGCTCTGTAATCATCCATTCTCTCTCTCT
>JAFFST010050079.1:127230-144138 GCA_022414735.1 Noturus placidus | reverse complement strand
TATATATATATATATATATTTATTTATTGAATATATATATTGAATATTGAATATATAAATACTGAATATATAAGTATGGGTGCTAAAGTAATTAACATTAATAAGGATATTGGCTACCACAAGATGCTAGAACAGGTTCTGCTGGAACTGTACTAGAAGAATGAACACCGTTCATTCAAAAGATGAACAGATTCTCTCAATCTGTGTCTTGATCATGTTGGTAGAGGGAGCATTTATCTTCCATGGGTGTTCTGTTGGGTCAAGATCTTGAGGCTGTGAAACCCATAGCACATGATTTATATCATCTTCATATTTATACTCATAAATATGACAAAATACAATAAATTTGCCTAAGTATCAAAGTAAACAAAACTGAATATTGTATGATAAATTGTTTAAACTTTCCTTCAACACACGCATATGTAACATTAATACTTATAGTTAACTGTAATTAAAATAGATGAAATTGATTAAGAGACATTAAAACCACCCATCCATTTCCCATACCACTTATCCTACACAGGGTCGCAGGGAGCCTGGAGCCTGTCCCAGTGGACTTGGAGCTCAAGGTGGGGGACACCCTGGACGGGAGTCCGACCAATTGCAGGGCACAATTTAAAAAATACTAAATTATTGGTTGTGTGTGTGGTATAAATGTGTGTGGCTTTTACACGTGCACAGAAATGCTGTAAAGCAAATTTCAATAATGAAATGAAATGAAATTATTTCTACATAAAAAAATACTAGGCAATAAACATTAATTTGGTAACACAGTGTGCTGTAGTATATATTAATATTTGGTGTGAACAAAAAACAAACAAACAAACAGTAGTCTCAGGCACAATTTGTGATATTTTCTAAAGGTTTTACTGAGCAGCTCAGAGGTTCTGCTACAGTTCATCTGGAAACGTCTCTGCTGCACTTCTTTTTTACAAAAAAGAACCACACACACACACACACACACACACACACACAAGTGTAGCACAGCCAGTTTAACAGTACCCACCTTGATGCATAAGTGGTATATAAACATTGCATAGACACTTGGGCATTTTCCATGAGTTTTTGTTATTGCTGCATTGTTCCTGGACAGTGTATCAGAGGTGCACCCTGAAGGGTCAATGTGACTGAACCATAAAACCGAATGCCTCGGGCACTGAAGCGAATTGGTGGCTCTCTCTATTTTCCCCTCCTCTCCCCCTGCCTTTTATTCAAATTTGGGTCAGGGGTGAGGATTCTTCACGTCACAAGCTTGCAAGATGGCGCTCGCAGAGCTGTGAGATGAGAAAACAGGATGGCTGTGTGAAGAGCTTCGGTCGATTTATTAAGGTGAATTCTGCTACCGGTGGTCTTTTATTGGTCGAAAGGCAGTAGGCTGTGAATGCGTTCGGGTTCTTAAAAGAATCCTGATTACTGAAAGCATATCACGGTGTGTGTGTGTGTGTGTGTGTGAGAGAGAGAGAGAGAGAGAGAGACATATAGATAGACTCAGAGTGTGTGTGTGAGAGAGAGAGAGAGAGACAGATAGATAGACTCAGACTGTGTGTGTGTGAGAGAGAGAGAGAGAGAGACAGATAGACAGATAGATAGACTCAGACTGTGTGTGTGAGAGAGAGAGAGAGAGAGAGAGACAGATAGACAGACTCAGAGTGTGTGTGAGAGAGAGAGAGAGTCACAGACAGACAAACTGAGTGTGTGTGCGTGCGCGCGCGCCCACAGGGGCTTCTCTTGTTTAGTGCTTTACACCACAGAGCCAGTACAAGCTTGGCAAGCTAGGGGCAATGTGCTTCATTCACTGGATTTATTTGCTTTTAGGTAAAACACCCGTCCTTCATTATTGTAGTAGTAATAATAATAATGTGATAAGTCATTGTGTTTGAAGCAGCGCGTCTTTTATATGACTTTTATAATAGCAGTGTGTGTGTGTGTGTGTCGAAATCGCGATGTGTGTGTTTTACCGACGCTAAAAGACGTGTGTTATTTTTCACTAGTCGAATGTGCGTGTGTGAATCCCAGGTAAAAGCTGTTTTTACGGTAGAAGGGAAACTGCGCGTGTGTTTTGCGTGTTCTGTAGTTGGAGCTTTTTGCACGCGCTGCAGCAGCTCTCTCTCTCTGTTCAACAAATTCACACCAAAAAATTCCAAACAATATTTACAACAGTGTCTTGATGTACTTAGAAGAAGAAAACAACGTTTTTCACTTTCTCGAGCTGCTGCTTGTTCCCCGTAGCTAAGCCATTTATAACAAGAGATAAGCTAAGCTAGGCTTTTACAACAACTTTGTTTTTGTGGCTCAGAATTTTACCCTCTCTGTCTCTCTCTCTCTGTCTCTCTCTCTGTCTCTCTCTCTGTCTCTCTCTCTCTCTGTCTCTCTGTCTGTGTCGCTGTCTCTCTGTCTGTGTCGCTGTCTCTCTGTCTGTGTCGCTGTCTCTCTGTCTGTGTCTCTGTCTGTGTCGCTGTCTCTCTCTCTCTCTGTCGCTGTCTCTCTCTCTCTGTCGCTGTCTCTCTCGCTCTGTCGCTGTCTCTCTCGCTCTGTCGCTGTCGCTGTCTCGCTCTGTCGCTGTCGCTGTCTCGCTCTGTCGGTGTCGCTGTCTCGCTCTGTCGGTGTCGCTGTCTCGCTCTGTCTGTGTCGCTGTCTCGCTCTGTCTGTGTCGCTGTCTCGCGCTGTCTGTGTCGCTGTCTGTGTCGCTGTCTCTCTCTCTCTCTGTGTCGCTGTCTCTCTCTCTCTCTGTGTCGCTGTCTCTCTCTCTCTCTGTGTCGCTGTCTCTCTCTCTCTCTGTCTCTCTCTCTCTGTGTGTGTGTGTGTCTCTCTCTCTCTCTCTCTCTCTCTCTCTGTGTGTCTCTCTCTCTCTCTCTCTCTCTGTGTGTCGCTGTCTCGCTGTCTCTCGCTGTCTCGCTGTCTCTCTCTGTGTCTGTATTTGTGTCTCTCGCTCTGTCTGTCTCTCGCTCTGTCTCTCGCTCTCTCTGTGTGTCTCTCTTTCTCTCTCCATGTGTGTCTCTCTCCTCTCTCTCTCATTTTCTTTTTGTATTAAACTTGATTGGATTTCTGTGAAGCTTTCATCCCGTCTCTTTTAATGACTGGGGGAGGGGGTGTTTTTACAGTGGTCTTTCTACACAGATCTACTGCACATCGTTAAGCTAGAAGTAGTCCTCATGTGGATGACAGTTCAGTTTCTCTGAATGAGAGCAATCCTAAGGGCTTTTTATGGCACCCATGCACTTACATTAATGTATAAGGTTTCCTGGCGAAGAGCTGCACGCATTGTGTCATATGTATAATGGGACAATAGATTTCACAATAAATGTTTGATTTCAAATAGAAGTCTAATTAAATGCAGTCCTTTCAAGAAAATGGGATGCTGGACATTTATTTGTCAAGGTGTTTTATAATACAGCGTCGAACCGCAGGAACTGTGTTGTTTTAAGGCAGTGCCCTATGTCTGAAATCTTGGCCGGCATGCTTGGCATGTTTTGTGTGTTGTAGCATTTCAGCAGATTCGTGTGATACTGCAGTTTTAGGCATTTTTATGTATTTATTTATTTATTTATTTATTTTTGCTGCCCCATATCCCTAATTTTATCAGGCGGTTAAAATACCTCAATGTTTCGTTTTGAGTTGTTAGTTTTGTCTGCTGTGGAAATGGATTTCTTTTGAAATTCTCCCTTTTTTTTTTTTCTTTGGTCATGGTGGTGCAGTTGATAAACACTGTCACCAGCAGCCAGCTTTTAAAGTAGAAAGAGCCACTTTGACTCAAGCGTTTAAGTTCCTTGCTAATCTCAGGCACATGTTTCAGTGTTTTTTTTTTTGTTTGTTTATTTATTTATTTATTTAAAATTAGTTGACTTGATTCTTTGTCCAGAGACCCAGCTGAGGCTATCATCATAGTCATCAATCAGGCTTACAACTGAGAAGCGTGTTTGACAACCTGTTGACCCAACGTTCTGTAGGCTCTCTTCTGTATACCTGAGCGGAATTTACTGAACACTTCGAGGCCCTTGTGATTAGGTTTGACAAAAACAAGGATTGTCTCTCATAGGGAATGAAAATTGGGCAATGGGCAATGAAAGGCAATGAAAGGAGGATGTGTTGCATTCTTGAGATAACATGCTCTTGGTTCTAACTGGCATTTTGATTAAATTGGTGTTCTTGAAAGTAAAGATGCTGTCAATTAAATGCTTAACAGATCATTGAAATTATGTTTTTCTTTTGATGGGCCTAACACAATTTGAAGCTAGATGTCTGTGTTTTGTTAGGGTAGTTATAGCAGTTTGGGTCATGGTATGGAAACTTGTAGGATTACTTAAAAATACATTATTCGTAGTAATAAAGATCTTCCATATTTACCTTGTGCTAGTAAATATATCAGCTGTATTTCTAGCCAACATAATCTTTCATGATCTTCTTAATCTTTGCGTAAGTGTGTCTTATTGAACACGATCAAACCAGTCCCCAGGGGTTTGTGGCTTTGGATGAAGTTGTTTATGTGGGTAAACCCATGTTGCATTTTGTCTACTACTTGGCTTTGGTTTTTTTTTTTGCAGCGTTTTTTTTCTCCTAGCTAGCAATCACTCTGATTAGACCAGTTGTTTCATCTCTGCCCTGCTGCAGGTCTGTTCATGGATAGGAATGTCTACAGAGCCGTAAAAAAAAAAGGGGTCAGCAGCACCTTATCAATCTGTGTGTGAAAAAGATAAATTCTTACAGAATGCTTTGTGTGTTTCTAAAGAACAGTGGTTGGTTTCAATCAGGATATATTTAACTAGCTGAGGGAAACAAATGGTCAGGTCTGACGGTTTTTCACACTCTGGATGTGGTTGTGTTGCTCCGTCATTAGGTATTTAAGGTCTCTTTATATTATATATAGGTCTATTGCTAATAACAAGGGTCCAACATATTGAATACTTGCCGAGTTATGTGGGGGCAATACATTTTGTAGTGTAGGAGTAAATGTATTGGTTGAATTTCTAGGCATCATTTTTTTCCAGAAGAGCTGCACAAATGATTTGTAACCAACACAAAATTAAGTTCTCATGTTTGTGGCATCAGATGACATTGTTAACAAGGCTTATCACATTTGATGCCAGACAAGGTTACCCATGGTACAGCTGATCTTTTTTTTCTGCACTTTGGCTTTTTCTCCAGGTAGCAATCTTGCTGATTAGGTCAGTTGTTTCATCTGTGTTAATGCAGGTCTGTTCATGGATAGGAATGTCTACAGAGCAATAAAAAAGGGTCACCAGCACCTTATCAACCCATGTATGCAATTCGGATACATTCTTTTCTCTAATTACCTTTGTTTTTGAGTTGTTTTCTTTAGTGGGCTGCAAGCTTGACGTGTTAAACATTTGGTCAGACAGACATGAGCTGTGGTGGTGGTGTTATATTGGTAATCCTTAAAGTGTGCCTTTTTTTTTTTTTTTTTTTTTTACTCCAGGCCTGAAAACTGTTTTTTCAGAAATGGTACCATTGACTAGATTTAGTGTAAGGGCTTTGATGGTGGTGGTAGGCTAACAGTACTTTTCCACCACACAGTACGGCTCAACTTGACTCTAAATGCTTTTTGGGGACTTTCCACTGTGGATAGTACCCTGTACTGGGAACTTTTTATGTACCACCTCGGTTTAGGTTCCAAGCGAGTCGATACTAAATGTGAGCCACGCACTGAGGGAGTAGGCAGTTTTCCTTAATGAGAGGTTCTGTATTTTTCCTGAATAAATGTGTATCATTTAATACATACTTTGCGTACAGTGATATGCTTTTAATTGAAAATTATGTGTAATTTCTCATTACAGATAAAATTACATCAAAGGTTTATGTTGTAGATTTTTACATCTGGCTTGTTACCGATTTCCAAACAAGCATTTATCGAAGTCACTCCTGTCATGGATGAATCTAATCTAGGTCTACGTAGGTTCTAAAACGCTGTTATTTTACATCCCTAATATGGTCCATTTTCACTGAACAGGAAAGGCGTTTGGAATACGACCTGACCGTCTATTATACAGGACTTTGATAATGCAACATTATTCCTGCGTGAAGGCGAGTGGAAGATGGCACCCACGTTGAGGTGGCACAAAACTGCAGTGGAAAAGCAAGTTCATAAAAGTAAAGTGAGCTGAGTTGGGCACAGGGCACAATCACACACATTCACACACTACGGGCACTTTAAACATGCCAATTATGCATGTCTTTGGACTGGGGGAGGAAACCCCCGCAGCACGGGGAGAACATGCAAGCTCCGCACACACAGGGCAGCAGTGGGAATCGAGAATCGTCATACGATATGAAACAAAAATCAGGGCCCACCTGATTGAATGTATGGCTTTTCATGCTCTCAAGCACAAGTTTTTGCTTTACATTCCATAAATTGTATAAATAGTAAAGCTATTTATAAGCCAGTGTATGAACGTGTTTTAGCCAAATTAGCCAAAAAGCACTCCGCATTTGTGGAAACTACTAGATTAAGTTGCAATTGCTTAATATTAAGCTTCTTTTTTTATAAGCTCTTAATATTTTTAGCTACTGCAAAGTTAATGAACGATCTCATAGTTTGGTTGGTACTTAAGGGGCTTGTGGATTTACTTATTTGACATGTATACATATAGCATTTTAAGAGATCTAGCAGAAGATTGACAAACATAGTAGATATAAGTTGGTCTAGTAATAATAATAATAATAAAATCTATTGTTTAATTGTTGTGATATTCTGAAGATACCACAACCAATACCAGCACTCCTTGCGTAATGACTTAACCTTTGTCTTGGGAATTGCAAAGATTCTGTTACAAGTCATGGCCTGTTTATCCGGTGAGGGACTACTGGCTGGCTTACCTGTTCCCACCACACCCTTGGTGTTCCCTCTGGCTCGAGTTTCATGTTGTCCTTCATGCAAGCCAGCCAGAAACATCCACTGGTCTCCTTTCCCCAACCCCCATCTTTGAACAAAGAGACTGACCCTGAAGGCTGGCATTAATGAGTGGCAGGAACGTTGAGAAGGCTAAGAAAAGAAAAATGTTGAATGTTACTTTTGCTTGCACCGCCTTATCCGCTTTGTTCTGGGATTGTTGTGTTCATATTTCTTTTTGCATGAGGAAAAGCGAGCGATTCCAAAGCAAAAATGAGATTTTATACACATATAGTCTGGAAGCAGGGTGTTTTGTGCTGTGCAGGTTTCTGCTTGAAAGTATGTTATGGTTGTGGGATTTTTGGTAAGTTGTTATTGTTTTTTAGATCAGATAAAATGGTGAGTTAATTAACATTGGAAAATATATATTCAGTGTATTCAGAAAATTACTGTACATCTCAAAAGGATTGAACAGCATAGTGAGTCTTCTCTTTCAGTTTCTTTCTTGTTCTTGATTTTTCATTTGTATCTTTACAGGTTTATAGGTGCAGGAAAAAAAGCTGGAAATGGAACTGCCAAATCATGCCAAACAATTGCTGCTGCAGCTGAACCAACAAAGAGCCAAAGGTTATCTGTGTGATGTGATTATAGTTGTAGAAAATGCCCTCTTCCGGGCACACAAGAACATTCTGGCAGCCAGTAGTATCTACTTTAAGTCCCTCATCCTTCATGACAACTTAATTAACCTCGATACAGATATGGTCAACCCGTCAATTTTTCGGCAGGTACTGGACTTTATTTACACTGGCAAGCTTTTGTCTTCGGATCAGGTCAGTGATCATAATTTTAATGCCCTCTTAACGGCTGCAAGCTACCTCCAACTCCATGA
The DNA here is from genome assembly GCA_022414735.1 of Noturus placidus. NCBI lineage: Eukaryota > Metazoa > Chordata > Actinopteri > Siluriformes > Ictaluridae > Noturus > Noturus placidus. The sequence goes on along the minus strand of JAFFST010050079.1, from coordinate 136,405 downwards.
CCTAGCTGCTCTCTGCAGAAAAAAGCTGAAACGCAATGGCAGAGCTCTCCACAACAAAACCACAACTCCTACAAATGGAAGAACTTCTAGGAACCAAAGGCTGTCCTCCACACCTGTCACCCAAAACCAAATTTCAGTGTTTAAAGACAGTGAAAAATCAAAGAGACATGAGGAGCTACTCAAAGATGAGTTGTCGGAGGATGAGGTTTTTGTCAGGAACGCTCAGTGTGCAAACTCTGCCAACTCTCTCAGTCCCTCTACAAGTAAGAATGGGAGCGGTGGCCCCATTACCAGCAGTGGTGGCCTCTTGGAGCTTGGCCTGGACCTCTCTAAGAAAAGTCCTTCAGGAAGCACAGTCACTGAAGAAGTAAGTCCAAGCAGCATCCCACAAGAATCACCTCAGTCTGCCTCAGAATCCACAGCCAACAGTGCCTCGTTTGATGATCTCCCCACCAACCCACAGAGCCTCACCACTGGAGAGCCAATGGACATAGGCGAAGCAGAGGAATGTGACGAGAACCAGCATTTTCCAGACCCTGACCAACAAAAAAGCACCCGCCAGATATCACGAACCAGGCGACAAACCAAGGTTGAGGGCCACAAACGTGAAGATATGGAAAGGTCCGCTTTGCCCAATGGAGTTGCCAAGAGGCTCAATGTGGCTGGAGAAAGGCTCTCAGGTGGAGGAAACGTCAACTCCGATCTATCTTACCAGTGTAAGGATGAGGAAGAAGCACTGGAGAATGGCCAGGAGCAGAGTGAAGAAAGTGGCCAGAGTGAGAATGAAGGTGGACGCAACAGTGCCAACTACGTGTATCGACAGGAAGGCTTTGAGCCTGCCCTTGGCGACAACCTTTATGTCTGTATTCCCTGTGGTAAAGGTTTCCCTAGCTCAGAGGAGCTAAATGCCCATGTGGAGACCCATACAGAGGAAGAGCTTTACATCAAAGAGGAGGAGGATGATGCCTATCCAAAGGAAGACGAGGCTGAAGCTGAGGACCTGTCATCTCAGACGGTCCAAGTGCATGGGGTAGATTCACGACGCTTTTGCTGTACAGTGTGCAATAAAAGCTACAAAGATCCTGCCACTCTGCGGCAGCATGAGAAGACGCACTGGCTTACACGGCCTTTTCCCTGCAACATCTGCGGCAAGATGTTTACGCAGCGTGGCACCATGACACGGCACATGCGCAGCCACCTTGGTCTAAAGCCCTTTGCCTGTGAGGAGTGCGGCATGCGTTTCACACGCCAGTACCGTCTCACAGAGCACATGCGGGTACACTCTGGGGAAAAGCCCTATGAATGTCAGCTTTGTGGGGGCAAGTTCACCCAACAGCGTAACCTCATCAGCCACCTTCGAATGCATACCTCCCCATCATAAGCCAAAGACACTTTGAATGGAATACCTTGAGCGCAAAAAAAGATTTCAGTATAGTTCACACCTGTATTCTGTAAAGATGATGGCTATGAGTGGGCGATCCGATGGAGGATTCACTCTCTGCTTTAGTGACTGGAGTAGTAATTCAAAATATTAAGCCCCAACAGTTGAAAGACTAACCATTTCAAACATTTTTCTTCCCCCTTTTTTCCTCAATGCTACGAATGTATGCCTCGGGCACTGATGCTGTTTCAAAATTTCTTGGGTTCTCCAGATCACTTCAGACCAGCCTATACATTGGTTTCCTTATTTGTTTCACTAGCTGTTGTCCCCAAGTATACAATTTCACTTCCTTTGGTCCTTAAAGCAAAGGCGGGAGTCAATAGAATAGACCACAGAATGTGTAAAACATGGTTTTTACACATCAAATTGATTAGCTAATAATGGCTAAACTTATTTTTTTCAGTTCAAAGGAAGATTGAAATATATACTTTTGAAATGTTTATGGTGTTCTATAAAAGCTTTGTGCATCTGACCAAACACATTCACAAGCTTTAGTCTGTACCGTATTCCCATTGCCTAGTTCTAGCCCTTGAAGGGGAACAGGGTTCAAAAAAGCATTCATACAATTATAACACAGTTTCTCCGTTTAATTCAGCTTTAGATTTAATTTAGCTGTAGATTGTACTTGCTACATTAAATACACAGACATGCTGGAGCTTTTTTGCTAGCCCTCATGAGGGTCCATTAGTTGGTCAGCCAACTAACCAGTTGTGGCAAAAAGTGGCCTGAAAAATGGGCGTAGTTGGATGTACCTTATTGGGCTCCTCCTGTGACTGGGCATGGGCAAATGTGGGTATAGAAAAGAGTGGTTCTGAGTGTTCTTTTAAGCTCTAATGTTTACTCATATAATATATATATATATATAGGGGTTTACTCTCAAGACGAAAAGCCAAAAGTAATGGTACTTGTTTTAGATAACTTATTGTTATGCTTCAGTGAATGTTTAAACAGGAAGTTCTTTTGATATTTCTTTGGGGTGGGGTGATTTGGGTGATGGGTAGAAGTTGTTTTATTGAATTTTGAATGTCAATTCTGTCGGTACTGTTATTCAGTTTTGTTTAAGGTTTTTCCTTCACTAAAAACCTATTTTATAGTCTTGTCACATTGCTACCTCTTAATTCTTAAGAACAGTACATTCATTGATGGAATAAAGAGGGGGGGGGGTGTAGATGTAGCTTGCCCCCACAAGGTTGTATAAAGTTTGATGAGGTTTTCAGAATGGTCTTAACCTTCCCATCTTTTAACAAAGGTTTGATGGTTGACTTTTTTTTTATTTTATTTTATTTTATTTTATTTTTTTAAACATATTTAACATTGTAGAACTAGAACTTAGCTTGATGGATGCATGTATTTAAGTTTTATGTTAAAGAAATCCAAAGAGAAAACTAGTACTGAGGAAAATAATGGCTTATGAACAAACTTTTTTCTGTAGAATGTCACTACCAAAGTTTTTAGATTAAATGCAGAAAATAACATTTCAGGAGAAAAAACATTATTATTATTATTATTTTTTTTTTTTTAACTTTTAGCTCTCAGTAAAAAGGAACAATGTGGGAATGTTAGTTTATACTGGACATTGTACTAAAAACCAATGAACAACTTTTGTAAAACTTCTGCTGATTGGTGGACTGGCAGTTGTTCAGTTTTTTGAAGTTTAGTTCCTCAAGCTGGTTTGTCATTACTTTTGTCTTCAGACGAACTTTATTGAAGGACTTCAGAAGGACTAAATTTATTTTAGTTCAGACCAAAAAAAAAAAACTGAAAGAAGTAAGACTAAATGAGTAGAGTCACAAGCTTTGTATTGCATGACCACCATTTTGGAGAAGTTCATTCAATGAGGAATCAATACACTGGATTGCCTCTACAGTCTTTTGCTCTTGGGCTTTTTTTTTAGGGCTACACAGAAACTGGTGTCATTTAGTCAGTTCAAAGTATTGTATAACTCCTTTGAATTATTCAGAGAATGACAAGTTATTCCAAAACTTTAGTCTAGTCTTAGGTTACTGACTTGGGGGTCACTGTTACATTATCAGTTCAGACACTGGTAGGTGTATTCATATTTTACTGTTGAACATTTTGATGCCTTCTATTTACAGATTTTGTTCATTTATAGCAAGTTCCAGTGTATTACATTCCATGTGTAACTTTTACCCTTCTCAATGCAAATTCTAACGGTATTCCTTTTTTGGTTTCATTTGTTCTGGTTCTTAATCCAAAGCCCAGTGCAAGTGCTTACTAATGACATTAGGTGCAGCTTGTGTCAGATATTCTAGAATAATGTACACTGACTTCCTTTTTCCTGGAATTTTGTCCGAATCCATATTTCCAGAGACTTAATACAAACGCATCACAGTTTTTACACTGTAGAAACGTCCAGGTGGTTATCATATAAGATTTTATTTTGGACTAAGCAGGTAGGGAGATGATGGGCAGTGTCAAATTCTCAGGCCATTGGTTAGTCTGTAGCCCTGTCCCATTTGCTAATATCTTGCATAATGTACGCTACTCTTGGTCCAAAATAAAAATGATCAATTTAATGGTTTATTATCAAGGTTAAAGTTGGTTTTATTAAGGAAAATTTAGTCATATTGATTGGGCAGGTCATGTTTGGAGTGCACTCTGGTGTTCAGTTCAGGGAGACGTTGTATCCTCCTTGTCACTTCCAAATACCAGACAGAATTCCAGGAAAAAGCTGCCATTTGATCTCTTGTGTACATATCAGCACTTAACCAGTACATCAGTGTCCTAGAAGAGACGTGTTGCATGGCCGAAGTATTCAGAGCTACAGTATAGCTGAAAGAGCATGAAGAGGATAGAAAAGTTTCAAACTGTGACAAAAATGTTTCTACTTCAGACTTCAGGGATAGTTCTACATATTTTGGAAATGTGGAACTTTCGACTACATTTGTAAGACTGTGTCAATACTGTGTCAATTTCTGTATTTTAATGATGAAAAACACTAGTTTCCTACAAAATAGATTTTAAGTGTTCCCATTTCAAACGATGCTTTCGGAGAAAGGAGGGGGGGGGGGAGCCAGAGATGTACATGAAAGTTTTACTTTTAAGTTTCAGAGTGTTTTAGAACTAAAAAAAAAAAAAAAAAATGAAGCATAAAGTGTATAAACAAATAAGATAAAGCTCATACCCAAAATTTCAGACTCTTTTTCTAAACCAAAGCACATACCGAATGATTGACAGCTTGTCTGATGTATTGATTCTTGTGTATTTCTCACTGTTTACATAAACATTTAGTCTCCGACCTCAGGAGAGGAGAGGCCAGTTTGAGCATGCTTCTTTTGTAGAGGTGTCTTAAATTGAAAGAAAAGATGATTTGTGAAAATGTCTCCATATTTCCCACTAAACAGGTCCCTATATGGTATGGATGTAATTTGCTATGGGAGAGGTGTGTGTGTGTGTGTGTGTGTGTGTGTGTGTGCTCGCTCTTATGTGTTATCATGTCCGGTTATTTTTGTTATTCTGCTGCTTTCAGATGTCTACAAAATGAATGCATAGAAGCTACTCAAACATGACTTACCTCAGACCATGCAGGAGTTTTTTATTTTGGGTATGAGAAGGGTCTCACCAGCTCTTCAGTAATCTGCTGTTTATTTTCTAATGATTACTCTTGTTGTTTTCTGAGCCATTTGTTGAAAGAACCATTAAAGAAGCAGCTTCCTTCTGATTGGCCTCTCCTCTGAATCACATTGGTGCAAACACTTAGTGACAGTGTTCAAATTTTTTTTTTTTAAACAAAGGTCTATTGTCAGTGATGAATGTATTTATTTTTGATCCTGTATCACTTTTGTTAAATTTTCACTTTGTGTGAGACAAGGTGCTTTCAGGGTCTTAATTGTATCGCTTAAAATGACAAAACAAATCCCACATGGATATAGGTGTGAGGAGTGTATGTTGTCACATGAAGTGTTCCTGTTCTAGGCGGGATTGGATCCATTCTGATCCTTCTCTCACTCAAAGCATGCGTGTTCTCTGGATCATGTGGTTTTTTTTTTCCTGTACTAAAGACTTGAAGGCTGTGTTTTTGTTTTTGTTTTTTTAAACATATTCTCTATCTGTTTGCTTCTGTCTGTTGATACAATATGGGACTTTTTATTAATTGTGTAACAAGCACTCTTGTTGTGTTTGTGTTCTTTACTGAAAGCAGTGGTGTTGTCATGCGATCATGGTTCAAGGCTCATAGTGGATTCTATTTCCTTTATTTCTTTGGAGGTTGTCAAGGGGGTGTCCTATTTACATATGACCATCAAAGCCAAAGCTTTTGTAAGAATGAACTCTCTTCTGCTCACCTTCACCTCCCAAGTCTGTCAATAAAGCAAGTGGCATGCAGACATGTTGTGTGGTTAGAGATGGAATATAAGCTTTATAAAATGCACTTTGCGATTTGACAGCAAGCTCTTTTTAAGAATGACCTTGTAAACGAATCTAGAGAACTTGCTCAGTTATCTTAATGCTCACTTGATCAATATTTTGAGACCGAAGAAGATTGATCTTTGATTTGCTGCTATGATTTGTAGCCTGTTGCAACAGCGCTACGTATTTCCTGTGTAGTATTGTCAAGTCTCACACTGCTAAATGTTAACCAACCACTTGGACCTCAATTTACCAAACCGACCCCTAAACCAAAGCCAGCTTTAAAAGCCTCTGCATTTTCCATGTACTTTCTACTTGTGGCCATATTGCACCTAATACTGTGTTCCTGCTGCCTATATGACCATTCAGTCAGCCTTTTTAGTCAATCTCTACCCATTCCAGTGTCTTTTATGTCTCTTTTCTAGACACCATTCTGAATCTCTAAACCTTTATATTTTACCGATTTGTTTACCTCAGAAGGATACGTTTCAGTTTCAATTATTTTGTTCAATTGCTGTTTTTATTACAGTCCTTTCAGCCTTGAACATGGTTTGCGGACAACACCATAGCTTCACATTTCAGTTCCTCAGAGATCTTGTATTCAGGGCCGAGCTACGTGAAGCTTGCAGCTCGATTTGTGTTATGCAGACACAACACAATGTACAGAGGTGATCTCATCTCCTTGCGGTCTTAATGTACAGCTATGAGAAGTCATTTTAGAATCATTAAAATCTTGATCAAAATACCTATACTTTGTGCCCAGTTTTCTTTCTTCACAAAGAGTTGTGGGTGTTTTTTTTTTTGTGATGCTTCTTTCACCGTCCAGGTCTGTATCGTAAGGGAAGTCTTGTCCCAATGGATCAGAGTCTGTTACGCTGTAGAGTGTGGCTCGAGCCGGCAGTTTGGGGGTCACTGGTGATTGATGATGAACGGGTGAGAGGGAAGCCGCCCCAAACGAGTCATGGCACAGACCTCCGTCTGCCATCTGGGAGCCCCTCTTCAGGCTTCACCTATGAAGGGGGCCAACACTTCACTGCGCTCCATAGTGTCATTCTTAGTGTGCGCCATTTTCCTCCATCCTCTGCGGCCCAGTTAGGACAGCCCCTTCCCTTTGTCTCCCCTCTCGAGCTTGCCAGTGTGTGTCAAGAGGCCAGCGAGCACCTCCCTACCCCAGGGGAATAGAGGGTTGGCATTTTTATGGCCCTTGTGTGTCTGATTCCATGGGGCCATTTAGCTCCGCCTCGAGTGGTGTCACATGCCAAATGACCCTGAATGGGGTCAGTTTCAGGCACAATGACTAGTATGTTGATGCTGCGTCCCCCTCCCCACTCTCCTCCCATCTGCTAAGTATAGATTAACTATAGTCACATCTGCGAGGGGGGCCAAATCACATGCAGATCTTGCAAGAAGCTACTGAATGCATGAAAGGCAATTCAGTTGTCAGATGCCCTTGATGACGATGATTTTTTGTGTTTTTGTTTTTTTTTTCTTTTCCAAATGTGGCATCTGCTGCCTAATGCAAATTTGCACTACACATCTGAAAACAACCAAGCTTGCCAGGTGCCATGGCTGATGACTTGACATTTGGGGGGGGGCACGCCATAACTTATTTATTTAATTTTAATTTCCTGATGTTTGGAACTTTTGACTTACACACACACACACAGTCGTACAATTCTTTTTCAACCTTTCTAAGCTTGCATACAAAATGTGATGTTTTTTTCTGTTAAAAACAGTGTTTCACCAGGTGTCCGCTACATCAGTACAGCAGCTGCTTCTCAAACACTGGATTAATTCAAAAAAAATCGGGGGGGGTTAACATGCGAGTCTGTCCTGCAGCATTGAAGCTATTCTATTCTTTTCTTTCATCCCTTCTGCGCTGGGCTGAATGTGTAACGGTCCAGTCTGCCCATGCTGACTGCCACAGCCTAAAAGAAATGGCACTACAGGTGGCTGGCACAAGGAGGGTGCACATTTAGCATATTGAGCCTTTCACATGGAACAGTACAGCAGCTCTGTCACAGAGAAAGTGAGGGGGGGAGAGAGCCTTCCCTCCTCCCCCCTCCATTTGCCCTGTGCCATGGCACTATAGAAAAGCAAGCTTTGGGACTAGGCATAATGGGCTTCTTTTCTGGAGCTGAAGGGACTGGGCAACAAAAGACCAGGCAAAAAAAGAAAAAAAAAATTCTAAGTAAAACCTGACATCTGTTTTTTTTTTTGTTTTGTTTTGTTTTTTCACCGCCACACATTTCTAGATGGCATTGCTAGACATTGCAAAGAAAAGAGAATTGTTCATAGGAAGAATATTTTTTCAGTGGCTAGTTTGATCAGCTGAGCTGTACATTTGGACTGAATCTCTTCATGTCAGTTAAAGTATAAAGCTTTGCTGTGTCTAAAATAAAAATAACTACTAAGGTAAGATTTGGGTTAGGAGTGGTGCCATTTTTTTTTTGTTCCTAAATTTGGTACTCAGTTTGATGCTCTTCCTGTGCATGTATCTGAATATTTCAAAGCAGAGTGTATGAAGTGTAGTGGCAATAAGCAGACACTCCTGGTACAATTTTCATTTTTTAGTGAAAGGCTGTCAACTCTATTTGATTATCCATAATGGGTCACTGAGACCAAGATGCAGGGTGTATGCAGATTTAGAGTAGGTTCAACAACAAAAAAAAACGACCTCGACACCCACATGCATAAATACACCAGTGCTGCATCCAAATTCAGTATCCCCTTTAAGCCCATTCATCACTGTCAGCTTCTATTAGCCCCGTGTGTGAGAGAGAGAGAGCAGGGTATGCTAGAAAACCTGTGCCACCCCAAGGCTTTGGTTTTCTTTTTTCAAGACCTCCATTCCTACTTCATTTAACAATACTGGAAATATTTTTTTGTTGTTTTTGTTTTTAAACAAAAAAAAAAAAACATTCCTCGAACTTGTTCTGATCACCTTTATCCTTAATACTAACACCCATAGTCTCATTAGTCCCGAGAAGATTAGCAGGTACTTCAAATGCATTTCATTTACATAATTATTAGGCTGCTTTTTCAATGTATTTAAAAAAACAACAACATACTGATGAAACACTTTTTGACAAAGGGATTTTACATCAAACTCACTTCTAGTTAAAACATTTAGCAGACTACAAACGTCCATGTGATATTTATATCCAGCTAATAAACTAACATGAACGGTATCCCAGGATGAAACCAACATTGAACCTTCGTTACAGCCATTACTCGGGTTTGAGTGCATAAAGTTCTCACCGTTATAATGGGTTCACAATGTAGAAAACGCATTTAATTTTATTTTAAATAAATTATTTTAAATAAAAAAGTCAATGTATTGTGTGTGTGTGTGTGTGGGGGGGG
>JAFFST010050079.1:88006-107558 GCA_022414735.1 Noturus placidus | reverse complement strand
TCATGATTGTGTCCCAACTGTTGTTGATTCTTCACAAAAAAATTACAGTTTTATATCTTTATGTTTGAGGCCTGAAATGTGGCAAAAGGTCGAATACTTTCGCAAGGTACTATATATATATATACCTATATATATATATATATATATATGGCAAAATGGTAAATGGCGTATATGTATATAAGTAAATGGTTAAATATATAAGTGCGCCATTTACCATTTATATATATATATATATATATATATATATATATATATATATATACACACACACACACACGCACCAATTGGCTACACAGGGAACTGCAGGTTGATTTGAGACATCTTGCAATCACATATTATTAGAGGGCATGTTTCTGCTCACCACTTCTCTTACTGCACATAAAGTAATTAATAAAATTTTTGTTACCAAATAAAAAACAAAAAAAACCCTAACAATAATATCCCATTAATTTCTAACTCCTATTAGAATTAAAGCCATTCTGGATATGGCCATTGGTACGTACTGGAGGGAAAGAGCGCAGCACTTTGACCCCATACTGGGCAGTAAGGGGGTGAGGAGGGTACATGCTGGAGAAATACGACAGACCAGTTGGGGGGTCAGCAGGGGCCCAACACAGGATGTGGCTCAGTTCAGGCGAGTCAGCATCAATGGTGTGCCATGTCACCAGGAACTGTCGATTGAGAGTAATATAATATAAAAAAAAAAAAATAAAAAAAAAGAGAGTAAGCAGTGTATAAATCAACAATCATACATGTTAAAACACTACAAATGGCTTAAACAATGACTGCAATTGTTTTATATCTAATCTTTTTTGCTCAGGTGTCATACCCCCACCCCAACTTTTCTTTTATATTTATGCTCATCTGTTCCGAATGAAAGGGAACACCACCCCATATGAAAGTATCTCACCTTAACTGCCTCTGGTACGTCGCTGACAGCGCCAGGGTCCAGCCGAACCAGCCGGGTCACTTCAGCAACAATGGCCTCTGTGTTTTTGAACCTGAAAAACAGGCCGTAAAATGGTCAACTACATAATAGTGTTAAAAACCTGGATGACAATATTAATGCAAAACTACTCCAAAAAATGTTTAAGCCATTTTATTCTTGATAAGATCTACAGTTGCAATCAAAATGATTCAACCCCCATTGCAAGTCAAGTTTATTGTCAAAATGTACAGACTTTCAGCTGTTTGCGATGAACAAAACAAACAAAAGCAATTGAAATAGTTCCACACAAGGAATGCTTCAAGTGGTTTCCCCAAATTCAACTGAAAATGCAACTTATAATGACTTCTCCAGTTTCAAAATTATTCAACCCCTTCAGGGCAAGCATCTGTATCTACAATGATCAAAACGCTCTTAATGTTCTGCTATACTGATACAACGATGACCTAAAAACACCCCTACAACAACAAAATATTTACAACAAACAACATTAAAAAGAAAAAAAACATTCGAGGTGAAAATAAGAGAAATCAGTATTTATAGAACAAAAACAATTGTGTAGATCATTTAACTGAGCAAATAAATCATCATGGAGTGTTTGGATGTCAGTAAATGTCCTCTTTTAATCACTTATTTTCACTCACTCACAGCTTATTTTCTGGATTTTTTTTGCCCATTTTAAATTCAAATAAGGTCATTACCAATTCCCCCCCCACTGTCTAGTGACTGACCACAGAACGAGAGATACCTAGGAAGTGTGAATGCTACCATATGCGTCCTTGAGCAATGTGAAGACAGTCATTGCATGTTTTCTGATTCACATGGCAGCTGGGAGCTCATACGCATTGATTAGAGTCGTTTTGATCGACAGGTGAGAGAGTATTGTAATCTCTCCCACCTAGAGAGCACGGTGGGAATAATGCTCTCTCTTGGCATCGTCTGGGTGCAAACTCATAATCTCCCAGTGATGGAGCGAACAATTCTGTTGTGCCACAATGAACAATACTCTTTATACACAAAGTCTTAATATTTTCTTACTACTTCTGTCTTATTTATTCAGTTATTTGGTTTTGCTTTCATTTTCCTCGCATTGTCTCCCCAATTTGACAACCCCCACCCACTAGCTAACTCTATCCCCAGTCACATGACCGCTACCAACAGGCCAACATGCGCTTCCTCTGAGGCATGTGAACCCAACCTCTGCAGCTGTCCGAACTGCTGCTCATGCTATATCACAGGGCAGCATAACACACTCGGAGGAAAGTACGAGCCACCATCATCTGCATACACGGGTCGACAGACACCTTTGGCTGGCTAGAGTCACTGTGACTGACAGGGGAGAGATAGAATTCTGATCCTACCACCCAGAGAACATGGATGAAAAGATGTGGCATCGGCAGGATTCAAACTCGAAGTCACCTGATGATAGGGCGAACGTGTTTCTGTTACGCCACTCTGTTGCAGACTATGCTGAAACTATTGTTTATTACTCAATTGCTACACAGAAATGAATGGATTAATAGCATGTAGTTCTGAGAGTAGACTAAGGTTTAAAAAGTTTAAAGGGTTCGAATGTAATAATCTTGTGTTGTACAGGTATCATAAATGAATTTTTAACTCACAATACAAACTGCATGGGTACCTGGATGGGAGATGCAAGGCAAGGTAGGGAGAGATACTCCAGGCCAGGTTGACGTTGTCCTTCCATTGTTTCTCACTCAGAGTGATATACTTGGACCTCCAATTAGCAATGCTGGTCTCTACGGACTGTTCTGTAAAGATGGCCAGCTCCTGGGCAGACAGTGGGTTGTACCACGTGGTCAGACGCTCAATCTCACTTGCCTGGAGGGGAAAAGATGGAGAGTATAAGAGGCTGAGAGCTCCACTAGCTTAAGAAATTAAGTGTGATAGCATGGCTAAAGCCCTGTAATTAACTTTCTCAATCAGCTTTCTCTGAATTGCAAATGAGAAAAGTGAAAAAGACTGGATTAAAACAAAACAGAGGCTTACCAGTAAAGCCAGTAGTAGTGTTCTGCGCTTCATGTAGTACTTGTGCAGCTGAGTGCCTCTATTACTCTTCTTTGATATTCCTGTGGTGAATAAAGAAGGAAAGGGAAAATTATTGGAACACAGTAGCCTTGAACAACGGCAGAAAAAATAGCAGCATTAACGCTGCAGTCTTGGGTTGTGGGCGGCTGGGGCGCAGTTAGTAGTGCGGGTTGTCCACCAATCGTAATGACTCCACATGCCGAGGTGTCCTTGGGCAAGACACTGAACCCTTAGTTGCTCCCGATGGCAAGCTAGCACCTTGCATGGCAGCTCTGCTACCATTGGTGTGTGAGTGTGTGTGTGTGTGAATGGGTGAATGAGACACTGTGTGTAAAGCGCTTTGGATAAAAGCGCTATACAAGTGCACATTTACCATTTGCTAGAAAGTATAATCATGAACACAAAAGCTATTCACTGTAATTATCATGGTATTAAACAGGAAAAGTATCCAAAGACAGATTATCGTTTTTGTTGAGTTTTTTTAATCTTGCTCCCATCAATTCGGACCAATCCTGCATTTTTCCCCAAAGTTTTTCTTTTTCTTGGCACCCGCACACGATATTTCCATAGAAACGTAGATGGTTCGCTTTCAAAAAATATCAAAACAAATGAGTCATTTAAACCACAGTTACTGAAGAATGAATGAATGAATGCAGTAAATGCATCATATAGTGCCACACCTAATACGCTCCCATGTTAACCAGCATGGCTTTCTCCTGCGAGCTTCGTATACCCACATAAAAAAGTCAAAAACTGCCGGCTGCAACAGGATTTCATTTTGGCGGGGTGACATTCCAGTCCTGGCACAATTCGAGCCTGGAGCTCATTGCATTAAGGGGAGTATGAGGTTAACACAATTATACAATTACATCAGAACAGCACAGAGCAGTCATACCTGATTTCTTGGAAGTAGTGGACATTCCGCTGGACAGTGGGTAGGTGTTGATCCAGCCCTGGGCACTCTGTTGGCGTGTGCCCACTGACACATCCATGGTGTTCCTGGGGTCGGCAGCAGTCATCACCGACAGGCTGTTCAGAGACGGGTCTTGATTGTCTGCCAAAGTCGAGCAAAAAGTCCTTCAATAGGCATACATCTACGTTCACGGTTTATTCCCAATTAATTATCTTTTCACTTCAATTGGCTTTTTCCATCTTAACATCTTACAGGCGATCCGCTGATATAATTCCAGCACATTCAGTCTACCTTTTACTATTTGCATGGATAATTAGCAATACCTGCACTACAAATGATTACAGATTTCAAACAAGCCATTTCTTGCTTTGTTATGGTGCGTTCTTGTGTCAGTGGTACAACACACGGATGGAGGGGACTGTCAGGGGCGGATGGAGTCTACATTAGTCATCTAATACTGAAAGGGACCATGCATTCTACATGAGCGTGCTAATGTGTGGATGTGAGAATGCTTTCTACAATGGTTAGCAAAGGTGGCATTGGTGGGGGAGATGGGGGCGGAGCCATTTCTCAATTCGCAAAAAATTGATAAATCGGCGGCCGCGGTGACAAAGTCGTGCATTTTTAAGAGCAGGCTTCAAATTTGCGCACTGGCAAATTGGAACTGCGGTGGCATGCTCCCGAGGCAGTGCGTGTCAGCACAGGCGGAGCAAGGCAGGCTTACTTAAGATCGATATCGGAGAAGTGCTGGAAACGATAAGCGATCCGAAAATCCCGGCGGATAGGGAGCTTTGAGGGGGATTGGCGCCAGGCTCACCCGGTGGCACGAGCTGACTAGCGGCAAGGTACTTCTTGTCTGAGAGGATGCTGGCATAGAACTTGATCATGACACTGATGTCCTCCCGCAGACGCTTGTCCCCTTGAGTGGGGAATTTGGATGCCACGCTGAAAATGGAGAAGCATTAGTGATTATAAACTGCTTCTCATGAAAGCATCTATCGATACAATAGTTTAGAAACTTGATTATGATGATAAAATTCATGGTTTAAAACAGTACTTGTTTTTATGATTAGTGATTAAATCCTATATTTCGGCGGGGGGTTTCAAAGTACCTGAAGTAATCAAAGGCAGTGGAGTAGATCTTCTCTCTAAGAACATTGCGGATGGTGGCGTTGCTAACAACATCAGAATGAAGCAGTGAAAGACCAAGCGTCAGCAACCTGCATGCAAAAAACGACCAGTTGACTTCCAAGCAACACTGATTCATGTTACCCTCTTTGTAGAATATAAAACAGCAAATATGACCTTATCGGAGGAAAAAAGAAAGTCAGAAAGCAGTCTTTAAACCTGAAGCGAGGTCCAATAGCTGCCACGTGCCGGTTCAGGCTGCTTTTCGGGCCTCCCACCATGAGAGACAGCGACCTCTGCAGCAAGCTGCCAAAAATCTCCACCTGGTCCGCACTGCAGTACTTTGCAATTTCAAAGCGCTGGACAAGGAACTGGAAGACCACAAAAATTATTTAGACTATAAACATTATTACAGTAAATGTAATATGTAACATCGATATCGATTAGTCTTAAATGAGTCTTAAATGATGTGCTCATTTGCCAAGTCACTGTAAATACGTTGTTTCTGTTACTACAGAAACAATAACGTATTAGAATAGCTTGAAAAATATCATCAACTGTTGCCTTGCAGCAGACATTACGTCATAGCCATGCGGTTACAGGAAATTAATCAACACCTTTTTTTACTAATCAGTTTTAAGAATTCACAAGCAATGTAAGCATGATTATCTCAATAGTTCATAAATAGTTCACCAACCTCGATCCAGACGTAATGGGGGATGACGTTGGGGGCACAGGGCTTGGGCTGGCTCTCCTCAGATGCTGCCAGAGGGTCAGCTTCCACTTCTGCAACGGAGAACAGCCCCATCTTCTGCTCCACAGTCATCTGCCAGGCACCTGCCATCTCACGCATAAACTACAAACAAAGAATGTAATTGGAATATTATATAATTTTTTCAAAAGATGTTTCTACTAACATTTTAGGTAAACAAATTATTAAAAATGACAGATGGTAGGAAACTCTCCATTACCGGGACCTCCACGCCAGTCCTAGCTGCTAGAAGCCATTCCCAGCAGGCTATAGCTGTCTCCATGCCGTTCTCAGTAAACATCTTCAGTGGGGACCAGCACAGGTGGTGCAGGAGCTGCGGATCGCAGTCTACAGTACAAGAACCTTCATTCAGTAACAGTTGTGTTTACTCTACAACATGTCCACAATTCCAAACTGACAACCAGTCAAACAATTACTCCTTACATACTGGGTATATGTAACATTCCCTTATAATGACAATACACATGAAATATTGTTTGGAACTCAGGTTAAAATATGTTTCTAGGGAGCATGAGGTGCCATGAGCAAGGTGTTATGCCTTTAGAGGTGATAAGGAGTGCTGCCATTTTGAACATAGCCTCAGTAAATTCTTCTGGCTGCTGCCTTTCCAGAGCCTCATTCAGCTGTCGGAGCATCATCTTATTCAGGTCTGAGGTGCTGCGTGTCGCCTCTAAAAAGTGGAGCATCCCTGCCACCTACATGGGATACACACACACACACACACACACACACACACACACACACACACACACACACTTTGCTGCTACTTTGCTATGAGCCCGGTCACATGAACAAGAACAGCATAAATTTCAGGAAATGAATGAGATAGTACAAGCACCTCTCCTGCATAGCGATTCCTCAGGTTCAGCGAGGCCATGAAGTTGGAGTAATCTTTCTTAACACATGCTGGTCTCTCTGTGAGCTGATTGGTCTGGAGGCAGAGCACATTCATTCATTCACTAAAGTGCTCAGCTCTATTATGGATATATAATTGTACCACAGCACTGCTCAAGTTTCAAATCTGATCGGTCAGAAGGTTAATTAATTAACAGCAGCTTGTACAATAATGGTGGCTGTAATTCAAATAACAGGTTTATATGAATGCATGTTGTGGTTCTAATGTTATTAGATAAATAACTGTACAAAAAATTAATAATTGCCAAACTGCATGAGTATAATAACACTAAAGGATGTGCTGCTATTGGAAAATAATCAACTCAGTTCTGCATCAGGCCACATCACATCACCCCTTCACTGATCACGCTCCTGTAATGGCATATTTAGCATTTTAAATATACTAAATAATAAATGCAGTTTATTTTGAGAAAAGGCTGTTAAAATAATAAAATTATATAATCCAAAATAATAACACAAATAGATAGATGAAAAAATACTAATAATAATAATTAAAAAAAACAGATACTACTCCTACTACTACTACTACTACTAATAATAATAATAATAATAAAAAGATAGATAGATACTACTACTAATAATAATAATAATAAACAGATAGATATATACTAATAATAATAATAATAATAATAATAATAATAATAACAGATAGATAGATACTACTACTTCTACTCCTACTACTACTAATAACAAAAAACAGATAGATAGATACATACTACTACTACTTCTAATAATAATTAAAAAAAAACACACAAATAGATAAAGAGATAGATAAAAATACTACTACTTCTACTACTACTACTACTAATAATAATAATAATAGTAATAAATTATTTTTATTTTGCCTTTTATGTGTGACTGCATTTACTTTATAAGAAGTACATCCATTTGCATTAACGAGGCAAAACTAAGCACAACCAGAATCTCGTGTGTGTTTGCCTTGCTGTACCAGTGCCGAGGACTCACCCCCAAAGCTATGCTCTGCCGGTTGTAGCCTGCAAAGTGCAGGATGCTCTCTGTAGCCATAGCAAGTCCTGTGTGCTGAGTCAGACCTGAAACCCAGTTCTGGTGCTTGTTCAGGTACTCCTACAGTAAAGACACAAACAATAAGCCCAACTGTTAATCACCTTCTGTTTGTGACTCACGTTCTACTGCTCTGGATGCTCCCATGTGACACCCTAAACATTTGCACTTCCCCAGAACAGTTTGCTCAAGTGTCTTGGGTAAACTGTTAGTCTTTACTCTCGTACACCTGTACACTGCAATGATCTACACTCTCACTGTATGGCAACAACCAGAAGAGGATTGGTTCCCGTTTGAGGCTGGTTCATCTCAAGGTTTCTTCCTCATGTTGTCCGAGTTGTCTTTTTTTTTCTCTTGCCACTCTCACCCCTGTCTCGCTCATCAGGGAACTAATTCTCCATGAGAACTTCTATAAAGTTCACACCCTTTGTTAAATTCACTATACAGACAAAATGAATTGAACCGAGCAGTGCACAACACCCAGTTCTACAAACACTAATCATCAAATCACATACAAGGGAACAAAGGGACTTTATGAATTTTGTGTTTTCATCATGAATCGCACCTGTAGATGAGATTTGGTGACGGATGGTGCCCACTTCATGGCTTCCTTCAGAATCTCACCACAGCGTGCAGCAAAGTCTTTCACAATACTCTGCACCAGGACAGAAATATTATGTTAATTCCAAAAACTATATACAATTAATGACATTAAATGCAATTTTACACTTCTTCATATCATAGTACACCTTGTCATTGTTTTATTTATTTATAGACTACATTGGTGTCATTTGTGACTCCACACTGTGCTTTGATAAGCAGATTAGTGCTGTGGTAAAGAAGCAGTTTCTATCAGTTACGGTCTATTGCTAAAATCAAGACGATGCTCTCCAAGAAGGACCTCAAAATCGTTATTTACGCATTTATAACAACTAGGTTGGACTACTGTAATTCACTCGATCTCGGTTTGCCTAGAACAACTGTTGATCATTTGCAATTGACATCTGTTGTTTTAAATGTGCTTTATATAATCAATAAATCAAACTGACTGAACTAAACTGAATGAATAATATCAAGAAATAATACCGAAATCATTAATGAGCTAAATCGTTAAGTATTACTATTTTAATAGGAGGGGGGGGTGACCACAAAGCAAGCATTAAGCGAGTCTGCGACCTCAGATTCCTACCTCTCTGGCTTCGTAAGTGTCAGGAACGGTGATGCGATACGGAGTATCTGGGATGTCATAATACGGCTGATCTTTGTGGATGTCCTGCAAAAATTTATAAATAAATAAAAAGGAAAAAGGAAGCGTGATGCTGACATGTGATAGCATGAATACTCTGCCTAGAGTTGGTATGTAAACTCACAGCGCTGAGCGAAAGGGAGAGGGTCTGCAAAATGTCCAGCATTGTTTTCAACACACGGCCGCTCCATAACAGGTGAGGGAAGCTAGAAACAAAACACAATCAGTAGTTGTATGAATGCATCAGTAAAAGAATCGCCATAGACATTGTGCCACCGATTCACTGAACAGTTTATGAGGAAAAAAGAAAAGTGATGGAACGTGGTACCTTTTTTCGTTAAAAGAACAAATCAAAAATAGTTCCTAAAAATCTGTTGAGCATGTGCATGCCCCATAGCATGCAGCTTTAACACCCCACCCCCCAACAAAGAATTGGAAATTGCCTATTTGTGCTCATATGCAGCTCACATGACACACTGTAACCGTAAGAACATTGGTATTACGCCTAGATAGTATACACAAAAGCCTAGCTGTCTTTCTAGAGTAGATTTTTTTTTATGATTAAGTACTTAAAACTAAATAAAGATTAATAATAATAACTCTGGCGATGAGGAGCTGTTTGCCTTCATTGTAGCTTTGTTATTTTTAGTAAACGTTGGAATATTGAACTGTTAGGATTGTGATTCTTCTTGTCCATTAGGTCAGGGGTTAAGAGCCTTGCTAGAGGGCCCAGCAGTGGCAGCGCTGGATTTGAACTCATTCAGTCGTCCAATGTCTTAACCACTGAGCTAAAGCGATGCTCTCACACTCTCTTGCACTCTCTCACACAGTCTCTCTCGCACTCTCTCACACACTCTCTCTCACACACACAGGGCTCACTAATAAGACTCGTTTTTTTTCACAGTCACTTTTCTTCTTGCTTGTTCCCTGAAATATAACGTGAAGTTAAAAAGTGCTTCACATCATGGGGCAGTTATTTGGTGTTTTGGGGGACCCTCAATGGAGAGTATAATTTAGGACTTTAAATTAGGGACCCTCAATGGAGAGTATCATTCCCGCAGTGGAGAGTATAATTTAGAGTTTAGTCTATGATTATACTTGATTATTGTATTTTCCTTGTTGTTAATTGTGTGTGTGTATATATATATATATATATATATATATATATATATAAGTTATAGTGGGGATTTATGTTAAAATAGTTTGATTGATTATATATGTTGTTTGTCTCTTTGTGTTAACTTGTGAATCAATAAAAGTGTTAATTACAAAAAAAGTGCTTCACATCAGCTTGCACTGTTCTGAAAAGAAAAAAGAAGGAAAAAAAAAAAGTTCTCCACTGTGACCAAAACCCTCAGCCGCAGTGTTTTTTTTTTTTTTTTTTTAAAGAGTGACCTCATTCCACGTTGCGGCTGCTTCCCCCTGGGTCACATGTACATCATGCACAGGCAGTTAAGAAACAATGGCTGGAGTGAAAGCAGCCTTAACCTTCAACTGCTCAGTGCTAGTTTGAACTGGGTCTCAGCTATAATTAAAATAAAAGTGTCTGCCAAGAAATATGTTGAATAAGTTTATGCTTACGTTTCAGCCAGTCCTGAGAGGTATTTGTCGGCCACGCGCCTGATTCGTTTGTGGATGTGATTAAAGTTGACCAGCAGGAACTGAGCGTGCCGCTCCAGTTCCTCTTCATGAGCCTTCGTCTTGGGCTGATGCAGGAAATAACGGCATGAGTCGCTCGACAAGTTTTAAATACCTCTACTGTACATTCAAACTTCAGAATTTCAGGGCCTACCTTGTCGGCCATCATTTGAAGAAAGACATCAAAGACCTTGTCACCAACCACAATCACACACTGCATCATCCCTGAGGAAGAAGAGGAAAATAAAAACCAAACGATGGATAATCGCATTACTCACAAACAAATAATAAGACACTTAGTCACAATTTTTAGTTACGTGCACGTGTAGTAACCCTTTCAAATCTTTGTTTTACCCGACTTGTCTTTCTGGATGGCTCGATCTTCAAAATAACGGAACATCACCTGGAAACGGTCTGAATCCAGAGCGCGCAGCATTCTGCAATTTGGAAAAATGATATTAATACAGCAAGTTCATGTGAAAAGAAGGTTTTGTTCACTAATGTGAATGCTAACTCGCTGTAAATACAGTCTGGTGGCTTCAAAGTTTTATTCATTATTTATATTGAATTCTTATATTTACTTATACCACGGAAAGTGTTGAATAAATTCTACATTATTAATTAGATATAAACCTGCAATTTGCTGAAAGGCATAATAATGTAACTGCTTTCAGACGTTCCACAGCATTAAACCCAAATAAAAATGGTTAAGAAGTATGACATTTTGGTAATTACTTAAAACAAAATGGCACTCATTGGTAAACTGCTGCAGTATAAGAGGAATAAAACACTTCAGGGTGTGCTGATATAGGAAAATAATCAACGCTGGGTTGGTAACAGTAACTCTGCATCACAGCACCCAGTCATTCATTCTTTTTATTTCTAACAGCACATGGCATCATGTTTTATTCCTAACATATTATACAAGTACACTGCTGAAGTACCTCATATATTCCAGCCGGTAGACTGAGAGAAGGTAGGTAGACATGGCAAAGTCCAACTTATTAATAAGGGCTGCTACTTCAGGTGGAGGATCCAGTAAGTTAATGATGGTGCTTCGCAAATCGTTCAACTCAGCCTACAAAGAAACAAACCCCATAAGTGCGTGCATCTTACTTACATACAGATCTGTACAACACTAAGAACTTTGCAGCACTTTCCTGTATAGCATAATCCTACTATTGCCCTATACCACCATTGGAGGCTGATGACGCATATTTTACTAAATGACTGGTACGTTCAGAATTAAGTTCTAAGAGATTCCACAAACAAATAAACATACCGGAGTGACTGTGTCATTCTTCAGAGCAGAGTTATATTGCAGTTCTGAGCGCAGAGGCTCTCCACTAGGAAATGTCAGCAAAGGGGATTTAGTGGCAATTTCACACACACCCTCGTACCATTCCTCTGGCCATAAACCTGGAGAAGACATTACAAAATTAGTTCATAAAACTGCATACCACTCTTACATACAGTAGTATGACATACTATTTGTACACTAGGATAACGCAGCCATACTAAGTACTGCTTTAAAATTGCAGCTCACCTGATCCCTCCACTGCAAAGCCCATGACGACTGAATAGAGCCAAAAGTCTCTGAAAAGCTTCTGCAGCCTGGGCTTAGCCTCCTTTATCGGTGGTAAACGTCTGGTCAGCTGAAAATGAAAAAGTTGATTCATTTGAATTTTTTTGTTTTTTAAAGTCTCTGATATGCAGTGCACAATATCGGGAGAAAACCATTATGTTATTACGTTTTTGGATAAGGAATTAATCTCATACCACTGCGATGACAGGAATGAGCACTCCTAAGTTACCAGCACTGCTTGAAGCCTAAAAGAAAAAGACAGAATGCTGAGTACAAAGGCTCCTAAAATTGTGCAGATTTCAATCACGGTCGCGTTCTGTGTTGTTTACCAATTCATTATGGCTTTTAATAATGGCTCCACAATGTTATAATCCTAATACAATATGTAGCTTTATTATTGTTTTATGTGTATTAACACTTCAATGCAAGTACAGCTTGCATTGATCTATGCATCAGGGGCGCTGTATCATGGCCGACCCTGTGCTCTGACCCCAGCTTCCAGACATGTTGGGGTCTGCGAAGAAAAGAATTTCACTGTGCATGTGTGACCAATAAAGACTCAACAACAAACTACAGATCCATGAAATGCAGCAAATCCCCTTATACTGGTGTAATAAGCACTACATTAATAATAATGGGTAAATGCAGAGGGAACGCCACTAGCTGCCTTCAGTCATGCTGGAACATGGCAAAAAGCACTGCCAAACCTGCATTAATACTTCCATGATGGAACAAAATAATACCCTGGGAAGTATTATAGTCAATACTTTCTGTTTCCTCCCTTTGCAAAGGTAATAGCTCGAAGTCTTCTCCTATAATGCCTGATGAGGTTGGAGTGGCAAGGGATCCGAGACCATTCCCCCATAAAGAAACTCTACAGAACCTTCAAAGAACCTTTCGAGGTCCATGCTGGTGGACTCTCCTCTTCAGTTCACCCCACAGGTTTTCTATGGGTTTAAGTCAGGGGACTGGGATGGTCATGGCCGGACCTTGATTTTGTGGTCAGTAAACCTTTTTGTGTTGATTTTGATGTATGTTTTGGATCATTGTCCTGCTAGAAGATCCAACCACGGCCCATTTTACGCTTTCTGGAAGAGACAGTCAGGTTTTCATTTAATATCTGTTGATATTTGATAAGATGCCATGTAAGATGTCATGTATGATGTCATGTATCCAAACAAAATGTCCAGGTCCTCTGCCAGAAAAACCGCCCATAAACATTAAAGATCCACCAGCATATTTAACCATGTACACGAGGTACATGTCCATATGGCTACCTCTCTGTATGCAGCCGTACCACCTCTGGTGTTTATTGCCAAAAAACTCTATTTTGGTTTCATCTGACCATAGAACCTGATCCCATTTGAAGTTCCAGTAGTGTCTGGCAAACTGAAGATGATTAAATTTGTTTTTAGATGAGAGTAGAGGCTTCTTTTTTGAAACCCTTCCAAACTAGGGTTTACTTCAGATTGTAGTTTTGGAGACTTTCTGACCCAGAGACCCAACTAAATTCTGCAATTCTCCAGCTGTGATCCTTGGAGATTTTTTGGCCACTCGAAGCATCCTCTTCACAGTGCGTTGAGACGGTATAGACACACGTCCAATTACAGATTGATTCATAACATTTTCATAACAACTTCTTCATTATTGCCCTGACGGGGGAAATGGGCATTTTCAATGCTTGTGCTATTTTCTTATAACCACTTCCCATTTTGTGAAGCTCAACAACCTTTTGCTGGCAAATCACAGTTATATTCCTCGGTCTTATCCATTGTTATGAATGACTAAGGGAATTTGGCCTATGTGTTGCCTCATATTTATACCCCTGTGAAACAGGAAGTCATAGCTGAAAAATTTCCTGTTTCTAGTCACCCAGGTACACTAAAAAAAGGAAAATATGAAATATATTTTTCTCATATGAACTCACAGGGATGCCAATCATTCTTCTTTCCTTTTTCTTAATTCTTCCACCACCAATCATAAGACATGAAGGGCATACCATTTATTTATCACCCATCCATGCACAGTATGAATGCAGTGGTGATTTCAACAAGATGAATTGATTGTGTTAAGTCAGTGATGAATTTGACAATCTGTGTGTATGTAATATAACAGGCTTTGGAAAGGGTAAGTGTGTATACCTTAAGTGCTGGGCCTTTTTCACTGGCTCTCTCACTGGCACGCTTGCCCTCCAGGCCCAGCTGAACGAACAGCTCCAGCAGGTTTACAAGTAACTCGTCCACCTTCTGCTCAGCCTGAAGGTTAGCTGCGATGTTAGCCAGAGCATTAATCACGGCCAAGGAGCAATGCCTGCAAATACGAAACAAAAAAGGATATCACCCTTAAAGCCATGAGAGTAATGCTACCCGGGACACGTTACCTGGTTAGACAAAACTAAGCTGAATTTCTTCTATGGCCTGATAATATTAACCTGTTTTGCTTGCAGAGACAGGTAGGTAATCACGTGGAAAAATAAAGAAACTTCTGCGTTTATGTTGTTAACCATTACAGCTGTTCAACCAGTTTCAGGTTTAAACAAATGGTAAAATGGTAAATGGCGCACTTATATAGCACTTTTATCCAAAGCGCTTTACACTGTGTCTCATTCACACACACACACCAATGGTAGTAGAGCTGCCATGCAAGGTGCTAACTTGTCATCGGGGGCAACTTAGGGTTCAGTGTCTCAACTAAGAACACTTCAGCTTGTGGAGACTTGTGGGCCGGGAATCCAACTGCTCTACCACCTGAGCCACAGCCGCCAAACATATTCTAAAGCAGATCCTGGAAGGCTTTGTGGTTGAAAGAAAAGGAACAGAGCTTCAAAGAAAACCTGCTCTTTAACAGTTTACCAAAACAATGCCTATATATCTTTCTAGTTGAACTGAATACATCTTGTATATGTAGGCTACCTTCATTCTTAGCATATCGCATGGTGCACTGCAGAATATTATAGAAATAATCCTCCTTGCGGCATCATTATCTGTACCTGTATGATGTAATGATAACTGCATTTTTTCTGCAACTATTTCAGATTTCCTCATCATGCTGTATTGTAAAATAATGAAGGTCCGCTGTTGGCCATGACAGCAAATGTATGTGAAGAATTCATTTAACGGTGTAGATTATGTTCAAACACATATTGTTTCACAGACATATTATGTTTCAAAGTTATGATATGAGGTGCTGACAGGAAGTGACACGTGTAATTACCTGTATCCATGATCTTTGTAGTCTTTGGTGGAATACACCATTGAGCTGGCTTTCACGCTTATTTGCTGAAACAAGTTCCAGACCTCCTGGTATATGTATTGCTGAAAGATGTTCAATAAAATATTACAAACAATTCTCACAGTAAGTAACAGAGATTATTTATGCATTTAATTAAAACTAATATTACTACTAACTGCACATACTGTATACAGCGCCTTGCAGAACTTTTCACCCCAGTGACATTTTTCACATTTTGTAGGCTTACAAGCTGGAACTTAAATGGATTGGTGAAAATGGGATTGTATGTTATGACTCTACACAAACTGGTCTGATGAGAGAAAACTGAACTATCTGTCCAACTATGCTCTTCATCCTGAGAACACGTTCTTACAGTGACGCATGGTGATGGTAGCATATTGTCGAGTTAGCTATGGCCTGCCAGCTTTTAATTCTAGAAACTATGGAAATGTACTGGAGGGCAATAGATTTTTCACTGGACTTTTTAATTATTTCTGCCGACAGGCAGCTTTTTGAGACACAAAAGCCATGTGGAAATCATCACTCATTTCTTAACCTAAATACTAACGATGCTCCACTCCAGGCGATTACAGTGAAAGCACACTCAGCGTTCAGATGTCCTCGCTGAATTCAATTAAGGAGAACATTTTGCCTTAAGCACACAATGTGCACTCTACAAAAGTGCCCCATTTATGAAGAACATGTTTTCATCTAGTAGCATAAAATAATAAAAAGCACTTGTGTATGTGCAAACCCACATTGCCAGTGATGACCATACAGCCCAGCTGATCAATGATCAGCACATCAAGCTGGGAGGGCGGCTGACAGAACTTCTGTTGCAGGATTTGCAGGATGGGTTCCATTACACGTGGCTGGTCCCTCAACGCCACCGCGATGTGCCCCAATGCCCGGATGGTATGATCAGGAATAAGGTGAGCATCCCTAGAAAAGAAGTAGTAACGTTCCAGTGACACTGCTTTCAACTGTAAAGATACAAGTGACTTACTCTGAAAGAACAGATAGTTGGTTTTAGTACTTGAGAGAGGTTAAGATAAGACGCACTTGTCGTTTTCCTGTGAGATGTAAAGACGGTTGGACAGGATGGCAAGAAACGCCTCAACAATGACCGAGTCCATGGTCAGTCCTGCTTTCAAGCACCTATATGGCAAAAAATGGTATACAAGCAACTAAACACTGAGATTGACAAAAGGACCAAAACAACCTGGAATGTTGCTGTAGGGTAGTACAGAATATACTACTATTCTTTATCATTTAATACACTAAAATAATCTACAAAATGGCAAAGAAACTCATTCTGAATGATCTTTTCCCTCCACAGTCAGTGAGCATTCTGTACATTCCCTTGCCGGGAAAATCTGTCATTTCCATCATTCGTTTACCTGCAGATGTTGTCTATGGAGATGTCTCGTAGCTGTTCATACATGGATGGCTGGCTTTTCTTACTGGAGTGAGCACTGAAGGTGGACTGGGAATGCTCGTTGGTCACATGGATCTTAATCTCACCGGCCCCTTTTTCAGAAAAGATAAAAGTGATTCAATTCTTCAACTTTGATTCATTGAATCCCCTCACTCTAATAACAGAAGCATCCTCATGTATGGTAATTGTAGCCATTTTAGTTTAGACAAAGATATTGGGTCTCACCACTGGCATACTGGCTGTGGTATTTGTAGAGCTTGACCAGAACAGGTGATGGCACCACCAGGAAGTCTCTCAGAGACATGGTGACTGAGTGAGCCACCACTGGGAAGCGCTCACCCAGCCTCCCAAGACCCTAGAACAACACAGCATCAAGATATCTATTATTCTTTAATCTACTATTATATGCCTTTTTTTAGTCATTAGTTTTAGTCACAGCCAGGTTTGAGGAGTAATGAAATGCATGTAACCGCGTTATATAATCAGAATACAAAATTGTTATAGTTACATCAAAAAACAAAGTAATCAGATTACATGTACATTTTGTAAAAAAAATAATTTAAATACTATCAGCATTACAATTTTTTTCATTTAAAACCAAAGAAATGAATCTTTTGCTGTAATACAGTATAGACAGCTGCTTGATTATATAGTTCTGGTTCTCTCTTGCCAGTCTTGACTCACATGAACAACCTCCTGGTGCATGAGCAAATAAATTTTGCGCAAAGTTAACTTGGTAGAATTCAAATACAAATTGTTCTTTGAAATGCTTTTGTTAGGGTAACTATATGTCCTCTTTTCCCCCGGACACGTCCTCTTTTCCCCCCAGACATGTCTGCGGCTTGTTTCATTATGATGTGTTTATGGCTTAATACTCTGTTATGTGTGAGCATATTTGCATTGCTTTAATTTGCATTGCTCTCTGTAATTCCCGCCTTCTCGTACACCAATTGGTCGATTATAAAAGACTTGCAGCAACTAATGGCCAAATTCCTGCCTCTCATTATCCTACTCTCAGCGAACGCGTGAAGGTTGCGCGTTGTTAATGGCACACTTGAATAATGGCACACTTATATAACGCTTTTATCGAAAGCGCTTTACACTGTGTCTCATTCACCCATTCACACACACAATCGCACACCAATGGTAGCAGTGCTGCCATGCAAGGTGCTAAATTGCCATTGGGGGCAACTTGGGGTTCAGTGTCTTGCCCAAGGACACCTCGGCATGTGGAGCCATCCGGGCTGGGAATCGAACCGCCAACCCTACAATTAGTGGATTAGTGGAGAACCTACTGAGCCACAGCCGCCACTGTTGTGGTCGGCATCAAACAGTTGCTTGACAATAGCAACAAATGACCGCTGTCCTGATTCGAAAAAAGTCCCATGGCCATATAAAATAATTTTTAATTTCATGTTATCACACTGCTTTGTATTACATGCTCATTCACATGTATAAATGATGGCAGAAGATACACTCCATGGACATTCAAGAGAATGGAGGAATTGATATATATTTATGTGATGATGATAGTTTGTCATTTTCAGTGTATGAAAATCTGAATTCATAGTAAGTAACACTGTTTTGAATGCTATTAAGACCCCCCCCCCAACACGGCCAAAAAAAAAAAGGTGTTCTCTATTTGGAAAAGCAGAATATGGTCACCCTAGCTTTAGTGATGTGACGTTACCCGCATCGGGAACAGTGACCTTTTATTTATTTATTCATTTTATTGACACAAATCCAAACATTGCACATGTTTTTAAGCTCTAAAATAAGCTCTAAATAAAATTATTTTAGACCATATTGCTTTTCTCTTGACTTTATTTATATATGTGACCTTGAAGTAATCCATAAATAATCAGATTACATTACTCTCATATTGCGATACTTGAATTGTGTTACTGAGGACATTTATTATGAAGTAATTTGTAACTGTAACTGAAAACCATTTTTAAAGCAACCCTGGTCACAACCAATACCATGTTGAATGGGCCAATTTTAAGACCTAACAAATGAGTTCATATAGATGTTTCACAAGTTTTAAAATGTAAGATTCCACAACAAGCCAGTCACTGTGCGTTTCTATCCCACTGTCCTTTTCAGCTTTTGTGCACAAGTGTAACCTTCGCATAACAATGGACAGAAACCCCACTATATTGGTACTTTAGATCAATTTCTGTGTTCACTATCACCCTAAAACTGGGGAGGATTCTGAATGAAGCTTTGGCTCAGGTCTCCAGCACTAACCTGCAGGCAGCAGATGAGCAGAGGCATGTGTGCAATGATGACCTTACTGGACGTCTTAGACTGCAGCTTCTCCGACAGTTTGGTGCAAAGATTCTCAGCAGCTACCACGAAGAGAAATAAATCAAATTAACTTTGTTTTTTGCCAAGGAGGCAACCGGTTAAAGTTAAAGTAAATACATAGAACATATGAGTGGCTTAGTTCATATTTTGTGCTTGAAAACAGCAGAAATATGGTCAAAACAGTATTTTCTGCCTATAACTTATTAGTTTCTTAAAGGTGAAATGTTTATATATATATATATATATATATATATATATACAGTAGTACCTCGATCTACGAGCAGCTCCATCTACGAGATTTTCGACCTACGAGATGGAACTCGGAGCAAATTTCTGCTCGAACAACGAGCTGAGGTTC